>BMAT01013124.1:67146-82191 GCA_019649035.1 Elysia marginata | reverse complement strand
AAACAGCTAGAGAAAGATAAACAGATAGAGAGACAAACAGAGAAGAGACAGAAACAGGAAAGAGAGAAAGGAAAGACAAAACAGACAAGACATGGAAAGGTTTGGAGAAAAAGAAAAGACCGACTCAGACAAACACACGGAAAGAAAGAGAGAAAGTAAGAACAAAGAAGCAAGAGTTAAAGAGAGAGATATGCAGACAGGCAAATACAGAGAGGAATGAAAGATAGATAGGGGCTCACACAGAAAAAGAGAGAGCGGAGTAACAGGAGAGAGAGAGAGAGAAAGAGATACAGACAAAACGAAGCTTAAGATGTAAGGAAAGACAGAGAGGCACAGACAGACATAGGGCAGAGTAACAGGAGAGAGGGAGAGACAGACACAGAGAGAGAGAGGCAGACAGGCATACGGGCAACAACACATGCAGTGGGGTTCAAACTCAACAAGACAGAGGCATTCAGAGCAGTAGAGAGAGAGAGAGAGAGAGAGAGAGATTAGTAGAGACCAAGAAAGAGATTGAGACAAAGAGATGGAGAGAAATTATTAGAGAGGGTGAGTATGTGCCTGAAACTAAAATCAATATTACTAGCAAATTAAGTATGAACCGCTCAGTGCAAAGTTTAATTATACCCATTTACATGACAACATCAAAACTGTTGTTGTGGGTGCTCTAATTATTTGCCTGGTTTTGCCCTCCTCCTTCTCCTCCTTATCAAATACAGTGGAATCCTGATAAAGTCAACACCTCGCGACCGAAAAAAAAATGTGTTGACTTTAAGCAAGAGTTGAGTTTACCCATTACAAAGATATAGAAAGAAATACGAAATGGGACTGCAAAACAGAGTTGACTTTAAGCAAGGGTTTCCCTTCAAGGTGTTGACTTTAAGTGAATTCCACTGTAGCCTCACGATAACGTTCACACCTGTTGGTATTTGCTAAACTAAGTAAGAATCGTCTGAGTATGAAGTATTTCAAATGAAAATTAAAGTTGTATTTTTTCCTTATCCCTAACCTGTGTTTGCGTCGGTTTCGTGATGTTGTGCTTGTTTTTTGTTGTTGCTGTTGTCGTTGTTTTTTGTTTGTCTGTTTGTTTGTTGTTTTTATTTTTTTTAAATTTTTATGTTTACATATAAGAATAATTCTTTTAACTCTGCCTAAAAGTATGAAATAACTCGCTGAAAATAATAATAAGAAGAAAACTATAAATATAAATAATAATAACAACAATTATAATAATATTATTAATAAGAATGATAATAATAAACAAAAAAGTAATTACTGCTGCTACTGCTAATAATAATAAAATAGTAGTAATAATAATAATAATTATAATAATAATAATATTAATAGCAATAATAAAAATATATAATAACAACTATACAATAGAGGTAATACAACCACTTAAATAAAAGCAGCTTATTTATAACCAATAATATGGAAACGAATTTTTTGAGATACAATAATTAGCTTCAACTTTCTAATTTAATGTTTCCTGGTATATCGATAGCTCTGTTCGAGATAATTTCTTGTCCTTGTTAAATTTTGATCCCTCTAAAGGTATTGATCTCTGTAGAGTTGCATGCATGCCGGTCTGCATGTCTCTCTGTTTACTTTTCTGTCTGTTTGTCTCTGTCTGTCTGTCCCTCTCTGTCTCCGTCTGTCTGTCTGTCTATCTCTCTCTCTTTCTGTCTCTCTCTCCTCTCTCCTACTTTCTCTCTCTCTGAGTGAACTCTTTAGGGCGGCCCCAGTTGTCTATTCCACTTTCCAAACAGTTTAAATTGACCAGTTTAAACTGACCTGGTCTTTCACCTCAAAACACATTTCAAAAGTAGCGAGATATCGGCTATGATGATTAAATTGTTTATATTATTTCTGGTCAAATCTTAACTTTGAAAGAACTGTATAATAAGTGCTTAGGGCAGGCAGCGAGAATGCAAAGACTTAATGAAAAAACGCATAGGTAAAGGTAACACATTTAAACTGGTTGGGTCAACTGTCTTTTGTTTCCGTGCGTTCTTTTATTACAGACTTTCTTTAAAGCTATTTTTGGTTCAGTATTATTGGACTTAAATTTACAGGCTGGTGAAAGCATGTCAATAAGTCACATTTGCATTCAGCACACTGAACGTCACAATTGTGACTTTTGTTTAAAATGATATAGGGCTAGTATTATTATAACTTGTCATAGTTGTATTTCTTTTCCATTTTTTTCATAACTATGAAAAAACATGAAGCCTTTGAGGCAAAAAGTGGCCTTATTTTCTTTTTAACGAAACTTGACACTGGTATTTCCTCTATATATTTTCACACCCCCCCCCCCCTCTCAACACTTTCGGTGTGTTTTTCAAGTCTTGTACATGTATTTAAATAATATGCAGTGGCCTTCAAGAAACCAAAATTAATGTTGATCAATAAAAAAAACAAAAAAAAAACAAGCCCTTTTTAGGTAACTACATGTAATATTGTTACAGTGTTATTGTTAGAGAGTTGGCTGAAAACTTACGTCGATATTTCGAAAGACATTACGATTAAAAAACATTAATAAAAAAAATCTCTGCCGTGCTATTCTATTAACGATAGTCATGCAACAGTTCCATACCAGGATAGTGTGCTGTTTAACAAGGGTCTAAAAGATAAAGGAGAATAAAACTGGGGCTAAAGAGTTAAAGCAGCATGCAATTATTGCAAAGTTGAAACGGGCAATGTTCATCGAGCTAAGGCAAATATTAGGAAAACCTAAAAATGAAAGCGAAAAGAAGAAATAGGGAGATGTAGATAAGAGAGGAGAGAAGGATTTTTGAGGCAAATAAAGCCGCCTATGGTACAAAAAATTAAATAAGGAAACGTCTATAATCGTTATACCGATAATTTTTACCGACCAAAACTTAGTTTAAAACATGCCGTTGAGGATCTTTTTAAGAAGACACTGACAGTATGAAAGTGCTCTAATTTATTAATGGTCTTAGCTCCAAGGGTATTGTCTATCCAAAATAAATCGTCCAGCTTCTTGAAGCTGTACCCAGTTTTTTTTTTTTTATTTGATTCAAAGCTATTTTTTTCAAGTCAACTGGTATAATCGAATAACCTTTCTAAAAATTCTCCAGACAGACGGCTTTTATCTCGGCGAGCTAAAAAGGCTGAGGGCACAAACTCCGTTTAAGGTGTTGCGGCATGTGAAAACCTAATGCTTTAGGAAAGGTTAGACGGATTAACCCCTTTTTTGTTCAGAAAACCAGGAAAAGAAGAACGTTATTTTTGAAGGCACACACGTGTGTTGCGCAACTTAAAACATATAAAAATGGCGAATTAGTAGACTTGGTTTGCTTGATAGAACCATAACAACCAGTCGAGAAGATTCTTTTAAAAAGCGATTTCGCCTAATCGCGACTTTTTTATGTGTTAAGAAGCAATGTGTGTGTCTTATCTCTCTGTCTGTATGTATGTCTGTCTCTCTCACTCTCTATCTCTCTCTCTCTCGCTCTCTCTCTCTCTCTGTCTGTCTACCTGTTCTCTCTTTCTCTCTCTCTCTCACTCACTCACTTTCACTCAGTCTGTACTTTAATCTTTAAGAATTGTCTTTTTTCGTCTTTTAATTTCGATTTTTTAAAACATTTCTCTACACACCCCACCCCCAAATCCATTTATCTCCAATCTTGTCTAATCCCCAGCCAGTATTTCCATACCGAATTTTTTCTTTCTCCTCCCTTACCCCCTCCCCCTCCACCATCCCATTGGCTAGTGAACCTTACCCTTTGAAATTCATTTTTGTCTCTAGAGTGCCAGTTTTATTTTAAAGCTAGGCCCAGAAGCTGTGCACGAAATAAATTGAGAAGATAAAGCTCAAAGCGGATTAACGCTAATCTTTTCTAAAAGGCTGGGAGAGCAAAAACTCAAATGGTTAGACAAAGTGCATGTTAACAAAATGAAGTGCGAGCCGGTTTTCTTATGCTTCTAGAAGGTGAGTAAAGATTGGCTTTTTGAAGCTAACACAAAAAGTCTGAAAACTGATGCTACCTCGACAACAACAAAAACACGCTACTTAAATATTCCTACTATCACTGCTGCTACCGTTGCTACTACTACTACTACTACTACTACTACTACTACTACTACTACTACTACTACTACTACTACTGCTACTACTACTAATACTACTAATACTAGTACTACTACTATTTCTAATACTAAAAATAGTAATGATAATAATAATAACAAAAATAAAAATAATAATAATAATAATAATAATAATAATAATAATAATAATAATAATAATAATAATAACAATGACTCTGATAATAACACTACTATTGCTACTAACCCACCACCAACCCCACCACTATTACAACAACAATCACACTTACTAGTATTGCTGCTGCTACTACTACTACTACTACTACTACTACTACTACTACTACTACTACTACTACTACTACTACTACTTCTATTGCTGCTGCTGCTGCTGCTGCCTCTGCTGTTGCTGCTGATGTTGTTGCCACTGCTGCTACAACTGAAAAAACAATGACTACTACAACTACAATTAATAATAGTTGCCGTAATCATTGTAGAATGTTTTACGTTCTGTTGCAATTTTAGAATTTAGAGTGTGAATCAGCCAACTATAACAGTCGTATTGTGAACAAAAATCAAATCGCATGCTTTATCCTTTGTTTTTCGCAAACCAGGCCTATGGGTTTGAAATCTTGGCGCACAAAGCCCCAATTAAGAAAACAGCTCCAATCTCTTTTTAGCTTGGTCTTCTTGGTAGCGTCTGGCAGCAGATTTTATGAAATAACCACTGTGGATTTTCAAAACGAGATGTGCGTTAGCCGGTGGGGTTCAGTCTGTTGGGGATAAAAGGTCTAAAGGTTTAGAGAGATTTTAAAGTAAAAGAAAACAAAATCGAAAAATTAAGCTTATAAGAATGATGAAAAGGTAATTTTTTAAAGAAAGAGTGAAAGAGATGGGGATGGAGGAGTTCAAGAAACATAAAGCTGATCAGAGTAGGTAAAACCAACAAACAATGGAAGAAGGACGAGAGAAGAAGAGTGAGAGAGATAGTGAGAGATAGGGGAAAGAAGGAAAAAAACATGCAACGGGCAAATACAAAACATGCTTATTATGCTTCTACTACTTTAACTACTACTACTACTACTACTACTACTACTACTACTACTACTACTACTACTACTACTACTACTACCACCATTACTACTACTACTACTACTACTACTACTACTACTACTTACTACCACCATTACTACTACTACTACTACTACTACTACTACTACTACTAGCCTACTACCGCTGCTATTTTTTCCCGATTCTTCTTCTTGTATTAGAAATGTTGCAACAACCTTTATTCCTACCCCAGCATTTTATTTGACCACTGATGCTGACAACTACTGTCTTTTAGTGCTGCTTAAATGATAACTAGGACACACTTAGCCATACCTCCAAAATAAAAACAAGAACCAACTTAAATAGAAATATTGCACAGAGAAGGCCGGAACTTTATTATTCTAGAGAGAATACAAATGAGAGGCCATAGGCATACAGGCCTTTTTCTTAAAAAAGAAGGGGAAGATCTATTGTATTACGACTGCCAGTAAAACAAACATCCCTGCACGAAGTTACCGGTTTGTACATCCCAGGCCTGGCTTTGTCATAGCTTTACGGGTTTATATTATTAGTAGGCCAGTGTGCCTATGACAGCCAAGGGACAATAGAGAGAGGAAAGAATAATAACAAAATAGGAAAGCAAGCTCAGAGGAGTATTTTTTTTGTTTGGGTTTAGATAAAGAATGGTAAATAATAAGAATGGATTTTGCAAAGATGGGGGTGGCTCTGTAAATTCTGCAATAATAGTTGTTTTAAAGTTTTTTTTAAGCCATAAGAGGTAAACTATAAGTGCCGAGGCTATGAACATTTGTGGTAAGTGTGAAGAAAAAAAAATAATAATGTATTGCGAGGCATGCGGCATGTGAAATTCAGTAATCGACTTTGATAAACATAAGTAATCGACGATGATAAACATGGTATCGGTAATGAATGTGTTATAGATTAAACCAAAATAATAAATCGACAAATTTAGTTGTTGTTTTTTTCAGGCAACGTCGACTATCCTTATGTAAAAAAAAGGAGAAGCAGGCCAAAGTATAGGACAAATACCAGACAGAAATTACAGACAAAAAATGTTTAAAAAAACAACTTTTGTCCCAACATCAATTTGGCAGAGTTGTCAGCGCGTCGGATTCGTGATCTGGCGGTTGTGGGTTCGATTCCGACCATGCCATGTTGCAATTGCCTTTGGAAAGCAATTTACTAACTTTCTCCAGTCCACCCACCTGTAAAATGGGTACCCATCTATGCGTCTGCAACACACTGCATATATGTTAAAAAGTGGCCATCAAATGTACTGGACTGCTTGAGCATCAGTGGCGCTGCTCTGTAGCGACACAGTTACGTTAAGTAACGAAGCCAAATTTCCCGAATGGGATTAATATTGTGTACAAATGAACAAAATACAAATAAAATTAGTGCGCAATGTGATAGTTCCCCAAAGTATTGATGTTTATAATGAGAGTCGTGAGTAAGCTGAGTACCCTTTGAGTATCAGTATGGTAGAGCATGGGCAACATCTAGTATTGATGCTGTTTATGAGAAGATTGTAAGAACGATTTCGCTAAGGAGTCGATGATTGTATACCGAGTGCTTGTGCATATAATGTGTGCAATATCTACCATTGATGCGTTTTAAAAAGATGCACCATTTCATTTTTCACCAAGAGTAACCAAACCGAAGTTTCATGAAATTGGACGACAAAAGTCTTACTCATCCTTAAAGAGCGAAGAAATAAACAAAATTGGAAAACACACAAAACACACACTTTAACTTACAAAATGGAAAAGAAACCGCAAAAAAAGGGAAGAGAGACAAGCTAAGAGAAAACAAAGTAAACAAAAGGCAAAGATGAACATTAGAGAGATAAAGCAAATTGAGCGGTATGAAAAGCTTAAGAGGACTTCAAAGTGAACAGTCAACCACACAGACAAGATAAGATAAGGAGTACGATATACCACGGGACAAACAAAACATAATTACAGTCCATCGTGTATCTTTCTGATCAATTCTACAAGTTGTTTGGCGATATTGTTGGCGAACTCTTTCGAGTCTAGCTTGAGCAGTTGCCAGAAAAAAAAAATAATCCGCTATACAAATCTTGGTCGGGTGAGTTGAGCATAACTTGAACAAAAGCCAACGCAATATTCCACAATTTACTGCGGAGATATTCCCTAGCATTATTCATGTCTAGACACAGCAGACATGTCCTAATAATAGTTATAGACGTTATGAAGTTTTTGCCGTGTGATTGATAAGGAGATAGAGGGATAGATAATTGGAGAGAATAAGGTTTTACATAAATAGAGAGACAGATAGATAGATACATAGATAGATAGCTAGATAGATAGATAGATAGATAGATAGATAGATAATAGATAGATAGATAGATAGATAGATAAATAGAAAGATAGATAGATAATTGGAGAGAATTAGGTTTTACATAAATAGATAGACGGACAGACACATAGATAGATAGATAGATAGATAGATAGATATATAGACAGATAGATAGATAGATAGATAGATATTTAGATAGTTACATAGATCAATAGATAGATAAATAAATAAATTGGTAGGCAGATGGATAGGTAGGTGGAGAGACAGAAAAGGTAGAGAAATATAGGATAGATTTATATACATAGATCTATGAATAGGTACAGTTCGATGGACAGATGGATAGATTAAAAGAGGTGTATTATAAAATTGTATAGATTGATAGATGGATGGGCATATAAAAAAAAATAGAAGATAGATAGTTTGATAGACAGACAAAAAAAATAAACTAATAGATGATTATATTTAAAGTTAGATAGTTAGATAGAATGTTAAAAGTAAGTTTAAACTACTCGATTATGGTCTGGTTTTCTTAAAAATGTTAAGCACTGTTATTATAAGTACTTTTGAAATGTTGGGTATGCTGTAGATTTGCACGGCTATGAAAGCACTAAGGTCTACTTCAAACTATGAGGATCAAAGTAGTCAAGCATCACGAACTATCAAGTAATTACAGGACACACACACAACTTATATTTAAATCTCTCTATTGCAAAGCCATTTAAAATGAGGCAGACAGACAGAAAAACGGGTAAATAAGCAGGAAGACAAAATCCGTTGGGATAACAGAAAAGGTGAGACTAGGAGAGAGCAAGAGAGAGAAAGAGAGAGAGAGAATAGTAAGGATGGAAATTGAAAGAGAAGGGAGAGAGATAGGGAAAAAGAAGGTTTCGAATGGGAGTAAGAAAGATGGGAAAAGGAGAGAGATAAGAGAGAAATACAAAAATAGTGGAAATGAAAGAGAACCATCGGGAGAGATGGGGAGAGATGAATGGATGGGAATGGGCAAAAGAGAGAAAAAGGAAGAAAAAAATAACAAAACAAACATAAACCGCTTAACGATATTGAAAAAAAGCGCTTATCTCGATTATCATGCCCGCCCTAATGACTTTTTAATTTATTGATGAACATCGAATAGCGAGCTACGCACCACCGGGGCAGGCTTTTTGTTGTTTTTTTTATGTAAGACCAAAAACAAGTAGGGGAATTTTAAATCTAATGAATTTCAAATTGCTCGGCTCAATAGTGAGGGATTTAGTGGGATAAGCTAGGATTGATTGACTAGATAGATAGATAGGTATAGAGAGAGAGTGGGCGACAGAGAGAGAGAGAGACGGAGAGAGAGAGAGAGAGAGAGAGAGACACACACACACACACACACACACACGGAGGAAGAGAACTAGAATCGAAGCAGAATTTTTTTTTAGATTTAATCAAGAAGAATCATTCCTAGTCATCCCTGCTTGCGCCATCCGTTCACAAAAAGTTTGACGCGAGTACATTTCTTTACAGCGAATATAGTCGAATTTCAGGCTTCCAAAAAAAAAACTGAAACAAATCAAAACGAGCCCTCTACAGTTTGAATCAGACTCAAGCTGTGTTATGCTGGTATTATTCATTTCGTAACACGAATTAAAAAAATTACTTATTCTTTCAATAACTTGAAACCTATTGTGCCTTAAATGTGACAAAATTCGATCTCCACTGTGTTTTTTCAAGAACATCTACCTCAAAGACTTAGAGCCGTTCTGTTCTTCTACTAAATAAATATTTTGAATGTATTAAACTTACCTCAATATGGGCTCAGGTTACCTTAACTCTAAAACATTATATGAAATACTTTTCTAGAAGTCTCATGATATGTGTAGCTCATTTGAGAGAAAAAAGATATCAAAGTGAAAACAGTGTCGTTCTCAGAGCGAAGTAAATTGTGGCATGTAGGTAAGGTTTGGTTGTTTCATTTTTAACGGCTCTTTTCAACTACAAAGTTATATCAGAGACCGCGGTTGGGACAATTGAAAGCGTGCTGCCACACTGTGATGTAAGGAGCGCTTGCTTACACCACACCCAGTCACATTATCCTGACACCGGGCCGATCAGACTTAGCGCTAAATCCACAATGCCAGACACTAGGTGGATCAACTGCTAATACCAATTTTAAAGTCCTTGGTTTGACTCGGCCGGGGATCGAACCACGCACCTCCCGATCTCTGAGCGAGTGTCTTACCGCTAGGCCACATACCTGGTTCGTGGCATGTAGATAATTTTTTTTTTCATATATTCCTACTTAAATGAATGTTCCATACTTAATATAGTTTCAATTTGCAAAGAAAAGAAACAAACTGAGGTGGAAGGGGAAGTCAGTTCGATACAAAAACAAAAATATTTGAGTGAAGAAAGTTTGACAATAAAAGATCTTTTTCTTTAAGACTCACAGTGGCTAACACGTTAAATAAAAACCTTCCGAGCTCGAAATGTAGACAAATATATAACAAATACCGCTAAAATAAAATCAAGGCTTAACATTGGAGACTAATTATTTCAAAATTGCTAAGAAAAATTTAGTTTTGGTGGTGAAGTTTGATTTCAAGCTGTGAAATTTCCTGTCTTGCAACCAGTGCAAACACGCCGCATGTCGCAATCCTTATACTACAAGGCGATGTGATTATGAACAATAAATGTATTATGAGCTTCCAAAGTTTAAAATTTTTTAAAATGTCAAAGTTTTGAGTGGGAAAGCGAGTAAAAAATAATTTTAAAAAATTTTGTGGGGGAGGGGACTGGGTCCTTCAGGACAAAAAACGGCCGGCATCCGAGTACACAGGTATAAACATTGCATACGGTAGCGTTGGAATTTTGGTGGATCTTTTTCACGATTCTATGATTTCCAAATATTTTAAGAAATGCATGGAATGGTCGAATTTTGTGAAAAAAATGACAACTTTTTTGCTTACAAATACAACTAAAGCGAAGAGAAAAAAATTTCCTAAAATTTTTAAGTCCAGACATCTAACTCATTAATTTGTTCTGACCAACAGAGATTATAATAACCGAAGCGTAAAGGGGTAGAACATGGATAGAATTCCACGAAAACTAAACTTCGCCTCAAGTCTTAAGGAACTCACGACAGAACCTAAAGCCACTTAAAGCCTGAAGGGCCACGGAGACCAAGCCCTGGCACTAGAGAGTCCAGTTGTAAACTACAGGGGACTATTCCACGGCACGGACCAGGGACATGACTGCCCACACAGTCAAGCCTGTAGCCCCCGAGTCCAGGTCTGTGTTTGGGTTGATGGGGCTGAATACGGTATAGCAAGACACCCCTAGGCTCTTGGCTAGTTAACCCAGGTATATTTTGTTTTACGCTAATTTGAATTTTTTTTTTACGGGGGGGGGGGGGGGTTTTAGCTGGCAAAGAGTTCAAAGTGTCAGTTGTCTCAATCTCACAGTCCAACGCGCTGATATTTTGAAGAATACATTTTGCTCAACCTCCAAGAGTTTTAAAATTTCAAAACAAAATTGACAAAACTCAGCTGAACGAAATGGAAATATCTTTTTAATCAAAATTTAAACCACTAAAGAAACAAAAATACTTTCTAAGAAATATTTTTTTTCTCAAAAGAATTTTTTTTTCCGGAATCCAAATTTAAAGTAAGGTAAAGAGTATTTTTATATAACGCTTTATCTACTAAATTGCTCTAGTCCCTTTACATTGCCTCCAACAGGCCGTTACCAACTGAACACATTCGGAACCCACAAAGGAGCAGAGTTTCAAAGCATATTGCTATAACACACTGACAAGATCTCTCCCTGAATTTAGTCATGCACAGACTCCCTTTAAGCAAGAGAAAGGCGGAGAAATACATGTAAACAGCCGTTTTAAAGGATTTAAACGTCGATCTGCCGACACAGAGTTCGAACAGCCAGACCTCTTGAATCGAAAGCCGAGCGTCTACCACTAGACCACGACGCTACAGGACTTAGCGCGCGGAATGCTTACTGTACATCCTGCCTGTGTCTAGCATCTTTTATTCTCCTCTGTCTGTCTCTGTCTGTCTAACTGTATGTCTGTCAGTATGTCTGTCTGTCCCTCTCTCTTTCTATATCTATCCCTCTCTCCCCTTCTCTCCCTCTCTCTCTTTCTCTCCCTCTCTCTCTTTCTCTCCCTCTCTCTCTTTCTCTCCCCTCTCTCACCCCATTCTATCTCTCTTTCTCTTTCAATCTCTCTCTGTATATCTATCTTTTTTTACTTTTTCAGATTCTTTGGCATTTACAGCTTTTTGAGGCTAAACATAAGGCTAATGGCATGGCATTTTTTCTACAGTTTATACAATTGTGTATGTTTATTTACCCTATGTATACATTTAAAAAAAAAATTTAGATCAGAATATTTTTGATTTACTGTGGCAAACATGGCTCAGTGTTGTCGCCGTCGGATTCGTGTGATTCGGCGGTTGCGGGTTCGATTCCTAGCTACGACTTATGTCGTAATTTTCCCAGGAAAAAAAACTATACCACACTTTCCTCTGTCCACCCACAGTTTGTTAAATGGGTACTTGCTAAAGGCAGTGCTTAAAACTAGTGGAATCTTAGTA
Source organism: Elysia marginata (assembly GCA_019649035.1). NCBI lineage: Eukaryota > Metazoa > Mollusca > Gastropoda > Plakobranchidae > Elysia > Elysia marginata. The sequence continues at coordinate 70,144 of BMAT01013124.1, read as the reverse complement.
GTTTAGCGTTTGACAGGCGGCCGCACTTTAATGCTCTAAAATTAAAGTTAAATTTGCTTAGGTGTGTGTTGACCTGACGGGAGCTGATTAGGTTAGGTAATTTGAATGTTAACGTCTCTTTTCAACTACAAGGTTATATTAGAGACGGCGCTTGGGACAATTGAAAGCGTGCTGCCACACTGTGATGTAAGGAGCGCTTGTATACACCACACCCAGTCACATTATCCTGACACCAGGCCGACCAGACTGAGCACTAAATCCATAATGCCAGACATCGGGCGGACCAGCTGCTAATACCAACTTTAAAGTCCTTGGTTTGACTCGGCCGGGGATCGAACCACGCACCTCCCGATCTTTGAGCGAATGTCTTACCGCTAGGCCACAGAGCCGGTCCTGACGGGAGCAAAAAATGAAAAAAAAGTGAAGCCTTAGTACTAATTTTTTCTCCTTTAACTTAAAAGTAAATGTGGACAAAGAAACTGACTACACTTTCATGAAGGAAAGAGACAAAAAAAATCTGGAGTCATAAGTATTTAGTTTGAGAAAAAAAACGCGTTTCAAAAGAACATTTATTTTTTTTCTCTATTGCATCATTAGTCCACAAAGTTTTGATTTCATGCAACTTTAAAATTTGGGAAGCAAAAGTACAAATTCATTGTTCAAAATATCAGTGCATTGTGAGAGTTTCGACTAAGGACTTATTTAAAGAGATATTACATTCTCTTCTACCGTCACCTCAAGCCCTTTAAAGTACACATTCGAAAAAAAAACTTTGACAATATTTCTGAACAAAAGTTTTGTTTAAAAAAAACCTGGTCCTCATATGTCTTCTTGTAATATCCCTGAGTATCTGTTTTCTTTTTTTTTAAATAATGTATTTGAAAATATCGCTTTGTTTCTTATAACTTCGTGTTGCAGGATGAACTATAATAATAGGCAATAGAATTTCTTAAACATTTAATAAAAAAAAAGGTTTTCTTTTGTTTCCGGAAAATCCCGAAATCTTAAGATCTAACTTATAAAAAGTGTTTGCTTTTTTAAATAATGTCAACGAGACGAACAGAGAGTCCAATTTGCTAATGTCGTCTAGTCAGTCGGGACTTTTCCCGTAGCGGTTTATGAATCAAAAACAAAATATAAAGTAATAACATATTTTTCAGAGATGACTGCTGTCTTTATCAGGTCTTTAGAGAACAGTACTGTTAGAAAGAAAAGATCTAAGGATGTCCGGGCAAATCCGTTTTGGTATTCGGAGGCGAACGAGTGAAAGGATAAGACAACGAGAGAAGCGTAGCGTTAAAGGTAGAGATTGAGAAAGCCTGAGCTATACGTGCAAGAGAGAGACAGAAAGAGAGAGACAGACAGACAGACAGACAGACAGACAGACACAAAGAAAGAGACAGAGTGAGAGACTGACAGAGACAGAGAGATGGAGACAGACAGAGATATATACACGCCGTGAAATTTCAATCCGCTCAATCAAAAAAGGGCGAGGGTTCCTAGAGTAATAATTTAACTTGTGTGAATGATCACTTGTTTTGAGCACAGTAAATATAAAACAATAAAACGGGGTAAGTTATCAAACTTACGCTGAGAATGAGGATAAATTTGGACATAAATTGTTATTACTTTTTTATTTTATTTTTTTTACCCAGAAGAAAGAATGTCGACGTCTAAATACCATTAGAATACTGAACAGCAAATTCTCATTTTATTTTCTCCCCTAATGTTTTCTTTTATCAGTCTTTACGGCCCCTAACTTTACCGAAGATGTTTATTCAGATATCCTTCTTAATGTTAAAAGGCCAGACGCTATATTATACACCATCAAAATATTTTTCATAAAGCTAATGGACAATCTATGCACTATATGCCAGAACTTGTGTAGACCTAATGTCCGTTCTGATGCACAAAAAAAAATACACTACACTTAGTTGATTAGAGAAATATTTTCTTCTCGCGTGTAAAGCGTTTAGTTTATTGGACATAATTTCACTTGTCAGCAAAAAACTCGTTTTTTTTTATCGGAGTTCCGATGTTGTTGGTCTACACGATCGAGACGATGCTATGGAAAGGGAATAAAAACACATTTTAGGTTATTGAACGTTTAGTACCGTCTCGGAAAAATACTGATAATGTATAAAATACCTCAACTGTAGAAAAGTAAAAAAAAAATGGTAACACAGTTGTACTAGATTTCCTATTCCGAAGTTCGCATATTCATTTTAGAAACAATAATAGACCATTTCTTTAAAAAAAAATGGCAAAAAAACTTGCAACAACTTTGATATATTCCTAAATTAAATGATTACCATTTCCCCCTAGCGGGACTGCCTCTTAACAAAAAAAAATTCAATTTATACAAAGTAGAGAAAAGTATTGACATTTTTAAAGGAATTCATAAGTCATCCTAAAAAAACCAGCTTTTGTTTAATAGATTGCTACAACAATAATGCTTTGATTGTCTGAAAAATAGCGCATCGTGATATTAAGTTCGCCTTATTCATGTTTTTCAAACCAGTGAGAATGTCGAGGTCTTCACACGGAAATAGTAATTGGACTCATATCCTTTGTAGATGGATATTTTTGTACTCGTGGCCCTCTGTTTGATAGAGTATACCATCAACAACCAGATATCTTTCAACCCTGGATAAGTTTTTAAAAAAGAGAGTTACCACCCCATTTTCTTAAAGTCAAATAATACATTTTTATTAAATTTATGTTCCTGTGGTAATCCATTTCAGTTTATGACCCGCTAAGTACAAAGCAAGACGAAGGACTTGTTAAACTTTCAAACCTACTGAGGTTTTAAGACTAAAAATAAGACAAAGACCTACATAAACTAATTCATAAATATACCTAGCCACCTTTCGATGTGAGTCTGAAATCGGTATAAATTGGGAAGATAAGAATGAGAAAAAAATATCAACAATAACAATGATAATGTTGATGATGATGGTGATGTTAATGATAATAATAATAATATAAATGACAATAA
>BMAT01013124.1:39599-50276 GCA_019649035.1 Elysia marginata | reverse complement strand
TACATCACTGTGTGACAGCACGCATTTAATTGTCCCAAGCGCTTTCTCTGATATAACCTTCTAGTAGAAAAGAAAGGTTAAAATTCAACCAACCAACCATACAGCCCCTTCCCCTTCCTCTCCCGCCCCCACACAATCAGAGAATTACTCATCAAAGACCTTACATAGTAAAGCAATAAAGACACGACCTGAGCATAAATACCACCGGGAAAACAAACCCATAATACTTGATATTTCCACAACAAAACAGTATAACTTGTACCATTCGTTGCCTGAACTATAAGAGACGTTAAAATTCAAACAACCAATCAACCAACCAGCCTGAACTTTAGACATTATCATTATGAAATTGTATGTTTGTCTAAATGTTTGTTTCTCAATACATGTACTGTGAAATATGTTTGTATACGAAAAGTGTTTGTGTCTCGTTGATACATTTGTTGCCTGAAATATAGGCATTATAATTATAAAATGTTATGTTTGCCTAAATGTTTTTTTTCTTACTACATGCATTATGAAATACGTTTGTGTACGGAAAGTATTTATTTCTGGTTATTACATTTTTCTTTTTTTCCCTCAATGTAAAAAACATGTCCTAGAAAATTTGTTTCCAAACTGGGACAAAAAAGATTCATCTTATCTCATCTTATTTTATTTTTTTTTCTCTTTAGATCAGGAATGAAATACAGATGAAATAAAATAACCAACTCATTGAATCAATACCAGGCTGTGGTGGTAACTTTTATTTCTCAATTTCACCTATGGTTTTTGTATTTTCAGTCTCTGGAGACCTTAGACAATGGGAAACCTTTCCTCATTTCTCACGCGGTGGATATTGGTCTGACTCTCAAGTGCTTGCGGTTAGTTGCATCAATTTAGATTAGAGGAGAGACCTAGATCGAAACATACTCACCTTGAGGTAGATAGCAGACAGTATTAAGAGAAGAACCTCCTCCCCCCCCTCCCTTACCTGAAAGTGTGTCGGCCTAGGCCGCCGTATGACCGGCCGAATTCTTTAACATGAGTAGACGTTCTATTCCCTCAATCTACATTTCAGTTTTTACTTCGTTTACAGACGGCACATCACAGCAAAAAGGTACTAATTAAGTCCTCACTTACTCCAACTAGATCTATATTAAGAACCTAAGAGAGATAGAACATTGAAACTTCCAAGCACCAGTTTTTTGAACGTGTAGACTAACACGCTGTTTAGTATGGTGGTCTTGGTGTCGCCTCTTAAACTTCTGACACTTTTAGAGGCCGGGCCACATGTGGGTTACGACTCCAGATGCCTCCCTGCTGCCTCTTTTTCGCCTTGCCTGCTTTGGAATTCGAACCCGGATTTACATGTCATTAGTCCTGTCTTATACCACCTCCGCCAACTGAACTCCCTATGGTTAGGGCATGTTTTTATACCATATTGTTAGTTTTTTCTATATAAGACTTGTTTTTATTTTCACCAAGGAGATTTTTTCGAGCATATTAAATAAGGCTCTTACTTTACGCAAAAAGCTGTGAAAATTGCCTCCTATTTAAAAAAAAAAGAAGTACTGTGGCTATTTTGCTGATACAAAGCATTGCATTCGAAACTCAAGGCAAGAAGATATTAAAACTAGCACTTTATACAATTCTTAACTGTAATAGCAAAGAGTTAACGTGGGTCATTATGACATGTGCATCGATTATTGTGTTAGTAGGATCATCGACGATCTTACGGTAGAAAATAATTAAAATGCATTGCATTTTTTTCTCTAATGAGAAAGTAAAAAAGCATACATGTCTCCCATTCTATCCATATTAGTCCTAACTCGAAAGGTCTAGTTTTGAGATATAAGCATTCACATTCTAGTTAGTTTTCTGACTTCCAATTTCATTATATTAGATATTTACCCTAAAACCAAGAAAATTTCGTTTATGAGCACAATGTTAAACAAATTTATATTTTTCTCTATACTTAAAAAAAGATTTAATACTAAGAAATTATAGTTTTGTCACGCTTTTAATGCTAGGAAAATGTACTGTTGTTTCAAAATGATCTTCTCTTGTACTGGTAATGTAAAAATTGTAATGTCGGACTCCTTTAGACTGAGTTGCGAGACAAGACTTTTGCAAACCCCATGCTTTTTCTTTCTGTATCATTCTTTGTTTTTATTTTTTACTTCTCAGGTATCATGCTGGCTGGGCAACAAAGAATCTTGGACACGTTGTGCCAATGGGTCTGTTTTAGTTTCTCTTAAAAATAATGCAGTCTGTGTAGTAGTTCCGCAAAACAGGATTGTTTCATGGACGTCTTTAAGAGTTGTACCCCTTGAGCAATGATGTGTTGGTGTCTTTTAGGCTTAGATTTAGCACTAGAGTTATTCGAACTAACTTACTCGGCCACAGAGTGGTTTGTTGGTGGGCACACGTTTTGAATTGTATACACAAGAGAGGTTAGTGCTGAAAGAGTCTCATAGTAGCTGTATATTGCAAAACTATGATGCAAAGATTACTTGTGCCAAATAGAAGACTAAAATCCCATTAATATCCTGCGTTTATGTTTTATTATAATCTTTACCTACTGCTTTATTACTAGGGGAAAGCTTAGGGTTTTAGTTTAAGATTTTTCACAACAGTTAATCTATAAAGTTCTCCATCCAGTCTAGGTTTTTTAAATTTTATCTTATAATTCTTAAAAAATTCTGTCATTCCTTTTGACTGCATTTATACTAGATTTTTAGCAAAAACGAAACAAAAATGCAACAATTTAACAACGTAACAGAATAGGTATATACAAAAGTTATAATCATCAGCAGAAAAACTTAATTAGCTATCCCCCTATAATAATTGGGGTTGGGGAGGGGGGGGGCTATTCTTCTGGTATCCTAAACGTATGTTAAATGTATCCTAAGAATAGTACTTTTTGTGGTGAGGTTGTCATGAAAAAAGTAAACATTTTTTATGGCAATACATACCATTGGTTTGCACAGGTTAAAAAGTATTTCTACTTGTGTTTTTGTGAGTTGCGTGTTTTTGTTCAATATTGCTTGTAGTCAATCCCACTGCCAAACTTTCCTCCTCATGCAAATGTATTAATTTTGTATCTTTTAGACGGAGACTTTTTCTCTTACATTCGCAAAGAACCAGTCGGAGTTTGCGGTCAAATTATCCCCGTAAGTCTTGTCTTTTTTCCCTCCCTGACACTTGTTTGTTTGTCAATTAGATTAAGAGAAACAGGTGGAATACGAATTGGCTTTTTGATACACATATACATTCTTTAAGGAAAAATTCAGTTTATATTTTTAGGTTTTACTGAATGTTTTGTAGCGTTTAAACTCACAATAAATAATTGGTGGATTGTTTGAATTATAATTGATGAAATCAATTGACAGAATAAGGGTGCATTCTACATGTTTTTTGATGAATTGGCCTCTGGTCTAATAAAACTATTGAATTGAATTGAAATAAATCGAATTGAATTCAAAGTAATTATCTTTTTCTACTTTGGCGCAGCTGAAAGTTCAACAGGCCTAATAGAACTTGAGGCATAAATATACTATTTTAAAGGGTTTAGTTTAAAAAAAAACAACTCAATTCTTTATTGAAGCTCATAAATAAAAATTAACTAACTCTTTGCCTCTGTTGTGTGTGTATGTGTGTGTGTTTGCGTACCACAGTGGAATTTCCCGATGTTGATGCAAGCCTGGAAGTTCGGCCCTGCCCTGGCCATGGGTAACACTGTTGTACTGAAGCCAGCAGAGCAAACTCCGCTTACCGCCCTTTACATTGCTAAACTCGCTGCGGAGGTAAGTGGAAGTAACAACTTTCTACAGATTATGAAGCTTTCAGTATCGTAAAAAAAAATCTAAATATATATATATGTCATCACAAAACTCATACTTTATTGTAAAATCAGGATCAATGTTATGTATATCTTTAATTGTAGCCAACTTTAGATTGTTTTTTTTTTCCATTTATTCAATGACTTATATCATTCTTTTTCGTGAAGGCAATGTGACCAGCGAGAACACAATGTTATCCTTGGAAGTTTCTATAACTTAAGAATTAGAATTCGTTTGGCAATGTTACAATAATTGTGTCAGCTGCTAGATTAGTATCTTTTAAGAAAGCATGGTCTCACAAATAAAGTGAATATAAATAGTGAAAAGTACACTTTTGAAAACGCAATTTGGTTAATGTTTTAAAAAAGGTAATAATTTTTGCGTTATATATCATTGCGTTCACTTAACCGATTGGACATTTAATCTTATGTAAACACAAATTGCAGTACAAGTTTTAAAAACGATATAACTTTTTTTAGAACATAAAAACCTCGGATATTTTTTTCAGTAGTTAAGGTTTTTTTTCCTCAGTACTCAACAAGTTGTATTTTGCGGGAAGTTTAGCAGTAGTTAGCAAGAAGTATGTTTGCGGTATACGTAGTTTCTCAGGACTACGCAAGTGGAATTATTGCGGTCGTTTCTCAGTTCTAAGTATAGGGAATGAGATTAGAGGTAAAACAAGAGTAACGTCCTTTTTGCAGAAGACAACACTCCAAAATACTATAGTGGTTATTGTAATCTAGACCTAGATTGTAGGGTAAGTTTCTTACTTTTATAAACGATTTGACATCTAGAACTTAAAAACTATAGAGCTAAATGAAAAGTTAATCTTCAAAATATACTGTCGCATAAATTTTAAACGATTGTAATATTTGTATTCCTAATATAGTGGAGAGACACTAGGAAAGTTCCGCTACTCTTGTTGAAGTCTCATTCCCTCTATGACATTTATGTGTTTGCTTCAGGCTGGTTTCCCCCCAGGCGTGATCAACGTTGTGCCAGGCTATGGTCCAACTGCAGGAGCCGCTATAGCTGAGCACATGGATGTCGACAAGGTGGCCTTTACTGGCTCCACAGAGGTAGGTAGCCTTTACTAGCTCCACAGAGGTAGGTCACTTCACTAGCTCAACAGAGGTTCACTTCACTAGCTCCACAGAGGTAGGTGGCCTTCACTAGCTCCACAGAGGTAGGTAGCCTTTACTAGCTCTATAGAGGTAGATGGCCTTCACTGGCAAATATTCTGTAATGAAGCAAATAAATAATACAAATTCAATGCTATTGTGTTTGTGGTAGATTCAGGACAAACCTCTTTTGTGTGTAAAGTCAAAAAACTGGCCATCGAGCGAAGTTTTTTGCGTGTGAGGCGGTTTGTTTGAATATCTCCAAGGCTTGGTTTTAGACTAAAAACTTACCATTCCCCAAGGGGAACTACTCTTAAAGATTTTTTTAAGTTCACGAAACAGCCCCATACCAAAATAACTTTGTTCATAAACTCTCTTTTAATTGATATTTAGATTATCCAAAACAGGGGTAAATAGTGGCCACACATTAAACAGTAAAAAGACCGAGACAGTGTTTAAAAACTGTAACAGTTTCATGATAATTCTGTGTGTAAAATATTCAAGTATAAAGATTGAGTTTTTTTAATTCCTACAAAAGAATTCAACACTTTATTTTTTTATATTAATTGCTAGGTTGGCCAACTCATTCCACAAATGTCTGCTGGTTCAAACCTAAAGAGAGTGACCCTCGAGTTGGGGGGCAAAAGCCCTCAGATTGTGTTCGCTGACAGTGACGGTATGTACCTCTGTAAACAAGTCTTGCAACCAGCCCTAACGATTTATATATTGACAAACATTGGACCGAGAAAAAACTCTACAAGTAAAATTTTTAAATCAGATTTTTCTCTTTATATTGGAAAGGCGTGCGCGGTAGAGAGGTCGCGGGTTCGATCCCAGGTCTGGGTAAAAAGTTTTGCTCGCCCGTGTCCATCCAGCTGCTTTTAATGCGTATCTAGGTTCCTTGAGACTTGGCGGAGGTTAAGGCCCCGAAGGAAAGCTAACTCACTATGCCGTGCGCGCGACCAAATTAGAACCTAGCTCATTTTTTACGCTCGTCTCTAGTATGGGAAACTTTATTTTACTTGACTATTAAATCAAAATAAAATTTCTAATATATTTACACAAAATTAGAAATTTTGACCGATTTCGGGCAGAACATTGTTTTAATTACATGCAACCTTTAAAAAACGTAAGGTCAGAGAAATGCATTGAGCAAAACATCAATGCAAGTTAGTAAATGATTTGGGTTATGAGGATTGTATTTTATGACGTACTATGTCAAAAAATACAGCCTTTATACAAAACGATTAAAGGTAAAGTTCCCCACACACTTGATACGATAGTAAGGAAACAAGAAGCAGGGTCCTAATTTCTCAGGCACACAGCATAGTGAGGTAGTTTGCCATTGCTTTCATACCCGCCTTCTTTTAAGATTTCTGGTTAGCCGTCAAGACAAACCGGCTCTGTGGCCTAGCGGTAAGACACTCGCTCAGAGATCAGTGCGAGGTGCGTGGTTCGATCCCCGGCCGAGTCAAACCAAGGGCTTTAAAATTGGTATTAGCAGGTGTCTAGCATTATGGATTTAGTGCTAAGTCTGGTCGGCCAGGTGTCAGGATAGTGTAACTGGGTGTGGTGTAAGCAAGCGTTCCTTACATCACGCTTTCAATTGTCCCAAGCGCCGTCTCTGATATAACTTTGCAGTTGAAAAGAGACGTTAAAATTCAAGCAACCTAAACTACCAATCAAGTGCTTGGTCGGCACAGGGAAACAAGCGGGACCTCTCATATAGCGGTCTAGCACACTACCGTCTGCGCCACCGCCCATTCCAGCATTGGTGTAACATTAGTGATAATGATAATTTATTGAAGTAGTTGTTTATAGCTTCGCAAAGGGAAAAAAAGTTTTGCTAAGAGACCATGGGGGCCTATTTTCATTTACATTTTTCTGGTTCGATCTTGTAAGTAACACAAAAATGTGGTAGCGTGTGTGTGTGTGTGTGGGGGGGGGGATCAGTAAAATCTATGAAGAAAAAAAGGTCATTTGTCCAAATTTTTGAAATTGCAAACAATCAAGTAAAAATTGGAATTTTTCGTTAATGGAACTTGGAAGCAGAATATAGTTTTTCTCTTTGAGTGGAAAGTTTTGCACATGTTTACGGCTTATATGCATAATATATTTAAAAAATGTAACCACATAACCACTGTTACTGTTGGTCAAGCATGCAAATTTGTTTTCGTTTTTTTTTTTTTTGCTCCAGTGGAGGCGGCCATCGACAATACACATACTGGACTTTTCTTCAACCAAGGCCAGTGCTGTACGGCTGGCTCAAGGATATTTGTAGAGGAAAAAGTTTACAACGATTTTGTGGAGGCAGCCACGGAGAAGGCAAAGACGCGCAAGGTCGGCAATCCTTTCACAGATGTGGACCAAGGACCTCAGGTAAATGATAGGTTTTCTTTTGTTCATATAGTTAGACTCTACGCTCGTGTCGAGTATGGGACTACCTTTACCTTTATATAGTTATACTCAAACACATTAGAACAGCAAAACTTGTTTTTTATCATTTACACAAAATCTGTGTTTTTCCAAATTTAACTCAGGATTTTTTTCATGGAAGAAATATTTACAGGCATTTAACAAATACATCGTGGAAAAAATGAGACAGATTGAAACTAGACATCTCTCGTGCATGTACTTGAAAATGCAAAGTTGCAAGAAAGTTTCACTCACTGAAATGTCTTTAAAAACAGGTTTGTTCACATCGCGCGTCAGCACAGACCATTATTCGACTTCTCATAGATGACATAAGGTTCTGAAAAAAAAAACTGTTGAGTTTGGGCAATTTTCTTTCTGCAGAGTTGCTTACAATTTTTGCAGAATTTTAATATTGTTCTTTCTGTCAATGCATTTTCGCCAGATATGAATGTGAGCGCGCCTAAGACGAATTTGGGCGTCACATTTTTCTTCATTATCAAATTTGAAAAAAAAAACATACTAGATTAGGTCTTGGAATGTATGCAAGCTAGAAGGGGTGGCAGTGTTGGTTATGTCGAGGTTCTCAAGCTATCCCCGATCTCTCTCTCTCTCTCTCTCTCTCTCTCTCTCTCTCTTATCTATCTCTCTCTCTTGTGTATGTGTTGAATCTATGCTAGGAGTGCCAGCACACACAAGGTCAAGGTCAAATTTTCTGAGCAATATTATGAATGGCATAGTTTGTTCCTAAATTTTCTTGAACTCTCTTTCATTTAATTTTTTTTCTCAAACGTGACATACAAGTGCCCAGGTTTTGTTTTTAACAATACAAGTATTTAGAATATTGTTCTTTCTTGTACACCTATGATTTTTTGAGCCAAATGATCCTTGAGCTATGCGACAACTCGAAACGTCAGGAAAAAAAACCTGATAGAATTTTTTTCTACACACAATGTCAGGTTGATGAAGAACAGATGGCAAAGATTCTAGACCTCATTGACAGCGGCAAGAAGGAAGGAGCCAAGATGACGGTAGGCGGCGGTAGACTGGGTGACAAAGGTTTCTTTGTGGCTCCAACAGTCTTTGCTGACGTTCAGGACAACATGAGGATTGCCAAAGAAGAGGTGATTGTTTAGGGGCCTAGATAGCTCAGTTGGTAGTGGCTTCGCTCCGTGGCCAAAAGGTCGCGGGTTCGAAACACAGCCGAGCACAGTCCGGGCCCCTACTGGTTGGGTCGGTGTCAGTATAATGTGACCGGCTGAGGCTAAGTCATGGTATCCCCGCTAGTCTCTGGGTGGCAGCCCGTAAATTGTCATTGGGACCCAAGCCCTGAGAGCACCTTTGAGAGGTATTGGGCTTGTAAAAATACCCTTCAATGATTCTCCATAAGTCTGACCTATGTCTTTCTACCGGTGCGGAAATATGTCCAAATATCTATCATTATGTCCAAATAAGTCGAAAGTCGAAAGGCACGTACAGGCTTTTAAAGTGTAGTCAATGATCAGAAGTCAAATTTTTTTTATTTAAGATATTTAACGCTAAAACTATTTCTTAACAAATTTTGCACCTAATTTATGTTCAAATTTCATTTTTAGGTGTTTGATTTTAATTGGTGCAGCTGCTAAGGCCTCAATGTCTTCAAAGTAGTCTAAAGTTTAAATGCTGTTTTCTCTTCTTTTCTGAAATTTCACGAGTCCTAACCGTGCCGACTTTAAACGGCTATAGCTTCACACAGAAGCACGATAGACCTTTTCTGTTGCTAGCATTTGAAAATAAAGAAAATAAGCTTTTCTGTGATACCAATACCTTACTACCTTCCATTTTCGACTTCAGACTAATTTGGACTGGTTGCAAGACAAATATTGGCTAAGGGCGTTTTCTAAGCTGCATAATATTTTTCGTATCGAGCCACATAAAGAAGTGCGCAATCTGCAAGAAGTATTGAGAAATAGATCGTGCCGAAGCTCCTATAAGCCGAAGGTTCAAATCATACTAAAAGGCGGCATTTCGGGCATTTCCACTTAAGTTCTTCTTTTTTTCTTCTGCTAATGTCATACCTTTGAAATGTTTCAATCACCAGATGATTTTTTACTGTATATTTTTTTTATCTTCTTTTACTAATGTTGTAAAACGTTTTGAGCGTTAATGGAAAAGCTGTCAATAAACGGTTGTTAGTAGTTTTATTATTAATAATATTATACTTATTTTTATCATTATTATTATTATAACTATTATTATCATTGTTATTTTATATTATTATTATTATTATTATTATTATTATTATTATTATTATTATTATTATTATTATTATTATTATTATTAATATTATCATCATCATTGTTATAATTAAAAAAATATTATTACTACTATTATTATCATTATTATTATCATTAGTGTATTATTGTTATTATTATCATTATTATCATTATTACTATGATCATTAGTATTATTACTATCATTATCATTATTATCATTATTATTATTATTATTATTAATATTATCAATATTATTATTATTATGACATTGTGTTATATTGTCCTCCTACAGATCTTTGGACCTGTGATGCAGATCATGAAGTTTAGAAGTGACGAGGAGCTAATAGCTCGGGCCCATGACACCATCTACGGGCTCGCGGCATCCGTGTACACTCAGAACGTTGATAGAGCCATCACCATGGCGAACAGCCTCAGGGCAGGGACGGTGTGGTGCGTGGAAACAGCATATACAACACTACTAGTCGATACTATAAACTTTGATTTGTAATAATATAGAGTTCTACTTAGCCCGATGGAACATGTAAGACCGGCTCTGTGGTCTAGCGGTAAGACACTCGCTCAGAGATCGGTAGGTGCGTGGTTCGATCGTCGGCCGAGTCAAACCAGGGGCTTTAAAATTGGTATTAGCAGGTGTCTAGCATTATGGGCTTAGTGCTAAGTCTGGTCGGCCCGTTTTCAGGATAATGTGACTGGGTGTGGTGTATGCAAGCGCTCCTTACAACACAGTGTGGCAGCACATTTTCAATTCTCCACAGCGCTCTCTCTGATGTAACCTTGTAGTTGAACAGAAACGTTAAAATTCAAACAAACTAACCTAACGTATCATGTAAAATTGTTTTGAGTTTGTTAATGTGGGGTTAACGAATAGTTTAGTGTAAATGTTTGTGATTGGTTTACAAAGTGTTAGTTTTGATTCGACTGAATTTTAAGATCGGAGGTCCGTATCTTTTTAATTATTTATGCAATTGTCAAATTTTCTCTCTCTCTCGGTGTCTTTGTCTCTGTCTCTGTCTGTCTGTCTGTCTGTCTCTTTCTCTCTCTCTCTCT
>BMAT01013118.1:7272-29905 GCA_019649035.1 Elysia marginata | reverse complement strand
TCTTGTTGTACAATATAACACAGAGTTGAAACTCTACTAACTCTTCTTTTGTTGTACAATATACCATAGAGTTGTAACTCTACTAACTCTTCTCTTGTTGTACAATATAACACAGAGATGTAACTCTACTAACTCTTCTCTTGTTGTACAATGTAACACAGAGTTGTAACTCTACTATCTCTGCGGTCTCTCTGAGTAAAATGGCTCTCTGTCAAGTACATGCTGGATGAAAACGAAATATCGAACTTTTTGCCTTAGCTTAAGTTTTCTTTGTCCAAAGAGGTGCTTCACTATTATTGTTCATAGAAAATACTCAATTGAGGTCCATGTTCAAAATTGTTTAGCATGGGATGCCTTTGTAACGAGGAGCATCAATTGTAAAAAGTATAATGAAACAATAGTCAAGCTATCCAAGTTGCCAAGGCCCTTTCAAATATTTTTATCGTTTTGGTATTCATCTTGTCTCTACTGTAACAATTTGTACGAGTAGTTCGAAGAAACGTAACAGAAAGATTGTTTATCCTGGTCTCGCTTTGCAAGTTTCTGTGGTGATTTGCTTTACATCCGTGACTTTATGGTGTCAGGCAGTGAAAAGCTCGGCTTAATTGCCGGCAAAATGGATAAACATGTTAGACAGGAATTCGTTTCTGCATTCGTGTTTGATCATACCGAGTCTCTCTCTCTCTCTCTCTCTCTATCTCTCTCTCTCTCTTTCGTTCTCTCTCTCTCTTTCTCTCTCTCCCACTCTCTCTCTTTCTCTCTTTCATTCTCTCTCTCTTTCTCTCTCTATCTATCTATCTATCTATTTATCTGTCTCTCTCTATCTATCTACCTATTTATCTGTCTCTCTCTATCTCTCTCTACCTCTCTCTATCTCTCTCTATCTATTTATCTATATCTACCAATATATCTCGATCTCCCTCTCTCTATTTCTGGTGTCTTTCTCAAACGGTATTTGCACTTGAAGATTGAATGTTGTTCTACATTGATGAATTGGCCTCTGGCCTAACAAAATCATTGAATTTGAACTTGTTTATATTCTTTCCTTTCCTTCCCTCTTCTGATTTCCTCCACCCTTTATTGCCGGTTTTTTCAACTGTTCATTTATTTTACTAGTTATTTACCTTTTCATCTTTTATATTTCTCTATCTTTCTATCTCCCTCAAAACCTTATCACTTTTAAAGATTTTCCACCTCAATCTGCTGATTAAGTGAAAAGAAACACCTTCTGGTATAAGGTTTACAAATCATGAAATGTTGCTATCCCAATAACAGCTGCTCTAATCACATCATGGGTGTTATCTCGATAGCGGCAGGTATGATCAGCTGTTTTATCGTGTATATCTAGCTCGGCATGTAAAGCGCACCTGCATCGATAGATTGGCCAACAGCGTATTAAGAATTTATTGTCGGTGTATAGATTAAATCGAGAAGACATGCATTTTGTGCCGTTTGTTGAGTATGCTACACTGCTCACCCAAGCTTAGATCAGCCGTGGATAGGTAGAAAACAATAAACCCTAAAGGAGATTGTTCACGTAAAAATCTTCCTCGAATATTTTGTGCCACATAATTTTCCTTATTGTCAAAAGTATATAAATGTGCAGCGCAGCTTTTACTTTTGGCAAGCTGCTCAGGTACACGACACAAGTTAAAGTTTATAAGCTTTGGTTTTTATTTAACAAATGTTGAAAAGATGGCTCGAGCAACTGCTCGGAATGGTGATAGCTTAAGCTGAAGTTGGAGTTAGTGAAGAAACGTCAGCTGTGATGAGACAGCCATGTGTACACCCAGTCTAGCATTGACGTGCAGCGGCTGGAGAAAGCGCAGGATGTGGCATTGGTTTAGATCTGTGTGCCGGTGCCGGAAGGATTGGAGTTGGGATAATTGTGCTGTGCAAGTCTAGTGTTTACTGACCACATGTTGACAGTCTTTGATTTGGAAGGTCAAACTAGCTATATTAAATGTTATGATTGTGTGCGGGCGTGCTTCTTGCTAATTTCTCTGTGGAATTTAAGTTTACCTTTGGGTGTTTAGAAGATAATTATAATGGGATGCTGAAGGAAAGTTAGTGACAGGAGTTAAAAGGTTAATACAATCTTTAGCTTTATTGAGTCGTATTGACTGATCTCAGTTGTTTTTATTTTGTTTGGTTGGTTGGTTGATTGGTTGTTTTGTTTCTCAGATTTGTGTGAACCTTTGAAGAAATTTGACAGCTAGATTAGACTTAATCTCTCAAAATGTTTGAATTTTTTTTTTATTTTAAGCCAAGATTATTACAGTGTCCATTGAAGGAATCATTAAGTTGTTTTGATCTATTAGAACGTTTGGGATTTTCAGATCTTTTAATTATCAGGATTATGAACTTGAGAGAAAATGACGATTTGTAACCTAACGTTAGGTTTTGAGTACCATTTTAACTCGATTTGGTTTGCTTAGGATGCAGTGTTAGAGAGTATCAGTTTTTAGCTGTTCTTGAGCAGGTCTTAACGTTAGACATTCGAAATTCAGTAGTCAAGTGTTTGTGATCATGTGGCTAACTGTTTCTGTGTTCATAATTTGTGCATTAATTTTCTTTTAGAAGGAAACGATTTTTAGGGGACATTTCCTCCCATCGTCGTTGGTAGTAAGTGAACTGTGACAATGAAGAATGGCTTTTTCTGGGAAGTTTCCCACCAATTCCTCGAAACTACACGAGGATATTGCCCACTTCAAAGAACAATACCTAAAATCCCTCAACTTACAGTCGACTGGAGGTAAACCGTCCCTCCTACGTAGTGATCTTGCCAGTGATGGCAACTTGTCTAGACAGCGTCCGCGTAGCAGCAGCAGTTCGGCAGTACTGACACAGTGGGATGGTCTCCGTTCTCACCCGTCACCAAGGCGGCGTGGCAGTTATGCTAGCCCGACCGCCAGCGTCCCAGAATATGGTAGCCCAAGCTCTGGTCTCGAGCCACAAGAGAAATCAGTTTCGCCACTTCGCCTCATGTCTCTTGAAGACGAGCCTCTTAGTTTGGACTCTGCTATTGGGGAGTGCGTCACGCCGAATAACGAAGAGTGCCGGAACTTACCGAATCTCCAGCGAGCATCTCAACATGACGTTTTCGCTCAATGGCGGCTGAGATCCGGGTCTGGAAGTGATTCGGACCAGCGCCATCTGTCGCCAGATTTCGTAGCGAGAGAGAAGCTCAAAGATGATTACATTAAGTCTCTGGGCCTCAGAGAAAGATCACCTCCACGCCAACGTCTTCCTAAGCTCAAAGAGCGCGTCACTCAAATTGAGACTCGAATCTCTTCACAATCATCAAGTAATGTTCTTGACCCTAAATCTCATTCACAAGCCCTCCCGAAAACTCACCAATTAGGACAACAGCAAGTTGTCAAAGATGCTCAAACAGACTCTGCAAGAAGTGAATCAGATGATCACAGGGGTAAACACAAGTTAAAACTTCAAATTCCTAACGCAGCAACATTCCAGTATGCACCAAGCTCTAGCAAAAGTTTTCCTTCACCCGATTCAGCCGTTGCCGAGCTTAATTCACCATGTATTAGAAAAAGCTCCGAACCTTCATCCTTTGTTTCCACGCCTTCGCTGGGTTCACAACGTTTGAAAGAAAACCCTGAAGAGCCAAACTGTCCTCCATCAGAAATCTCAGACTCATTACATGGCGACATTAAAACTGTTGTCGGACAAAATTTCAAACCACTGCCATCTCACCTCAAGAAAATACCACCACCCGTCAGTCCAAAGCCGTCCATCATAAAGACAAAAACTTTGTCTAGCTGCACATCAGTCAAAGTTAACACGCCACTCTTAGACATACCTGGTACTGAAAACACAAGTCTTGATATCGAACTCTCCGGTATAATTGTAAATAACGCTAATGGCACAAAGGAACAAACAGCATCTGATAGAGATGTATGTTCCTGTGACCCCGGAGGCCAGTCAGAATCGACCTCTGAAGAAAACAGCTTTTCTTTCGACGTTAAATCTATAGTTGCCCGTTATGCCAAGTCAATACAAGAAAAGACAAGTGCACGCGGTGACGATCAAATTGCCGTTAGAACATTTGCCAAAGAAGAAAATAGAGACTTTGTAGAGCCTAAAAGATTACCGCATTCGATCATAAAAAGATTTGATTTCTCGGAAAAGGCTGACGATTTATGTGAAAGAAGCAATGTTTGTCCTAGCTCTTCAAAAAAGGAAGTTACAAAGAGTTCCAAAAACGTCGTTCAACTTGGTGCACAACGGTTCCAGAAAATTATAGAAGATCACGAAAGTAAACAAGAATTGCTTAGAAGTGTTGGAGAAAAGCCGTCATCACACGTACAACTTGACACTGAAGGAGTTCTAAAAACATCACATGGTTCTTCAGACGTGTTTGCTTCGTCTTCAAGCAAACTAGAAAATATTTCGAAACCAATTTGTATAGCTGAGTCTAAAAACAAGCGGCTTCCCGCTTCCAAAAGCCTTGAGAACACTCATGAAATTACTTCTGTTTTTGGTGACAAACAACAAGGTAGAGTCCAAAACGTTTCGTCCAATGATTCTGCTGAAACCATAGCCCCACTGCCATCATCACCGCACGCGGAGAAAATGTCGAAAAGGGCTGTGGAGAGGTTGAAAACCCGAAGTGTACCAGATGATGTGACACGTTTCTATTTTGAGACACCTGGCGATGCAACCTTTACACCTAATGCACGCCACCCAAGCCATATGGACAACCCCACGTCTGAAGCTGTCAGTACCACGACTCCAGTGTATGGTGAAAACGCCTGTCGTGGTTTGAACAGAGAGAAAAGTTACTTGGGGGAAGTTACTCTATCAACTGATGTTGATCGTTTTTCTGATTTCCTAGTTGGCAATATTTTAGGTGATGAAGCGAAAAGTTCCGCTGAATCAGAAAGAGGAGAAGAAAATCGAGACACGTCGAAGTATTCATTCAAAGACCCAACTCTGACCGAAAAACAGTCAGTCCTTGCAAATAATACAAAGACTTTTCCATCGGTATGTTTTCACCAGTTTGGTAGTGTAAGCAGTGAGACAGATGTGTTAGCCAAGAAAGAAAACCAACATCCGGATATAACTAAACATAAAGATTTCTCATTCACACCTATGGAGGAGTCGGAAATTCATGTTGATCGTGTGAAAAATTATAGTGAAACAATCAATTCTGCAATATGCTTAAATGATCACGCGCCGGATCAAAATAACGTTGTCAGTGATAGAGAAGTTGATATTTCTTCGGAAGCATGCGAAAAAATGTACCAAGAGGATAAAGACGGTGACAACCGTTTTGAAACTGATTACACTTTCAACAAATCGGAGTTTGTTGACAAGGATGGCATTACCAGCTCCAATAATACATTAGGCTTTGTTTCCTCTAGCAATGTGGACAATAACAGTTTATCTTTGTGTCTTGAGAAAATTGTGCTTGATAGAAATCCCTTGCCATCAGTTGAGACATCGGTTAAAACTTTTGACAATAGTAGTAATGGTTCTTCATTAAAAGAGATCTGGATGGATGATAAAGCCCCTGACACCATGGAGCCGTATTCTGCAAGCGTAAGTCTTAGTCTGGAATTTGTTCCCCAAGAAAATAATTACTTAGTGCCTCAGAACAAAGATGAATCGGAGCTTAAAGTGGGAGAGTCTATCAGTGCCTTCAATGAGAAAAACTACATCTCTCCAGTTTTGTGTCTTGACAATGTAGGTGCTTTATTTGAGGATGAGACAGATTCTACAAGCATAATCAAAGATGGAAGTCAGGCTGTTTCATTGATCAATGAGCACAAGGATGGTGAAGTATTTGATTCTCTACGCAATATGAGTCTTGAGGTAGGAGCAAAATTTGGCACATGTGCTACTTTGCAGAGTCCTCTACTGCCAAAATCCACCAGTAGGGGCGATACTAGTGAAGACAACCTTCAAGCGGACGATACATCAGAGTATGGTAAAAACAGTGATACCATACCCTCTCTAACGGAGAAAGGTCTTGATGAATTAGATCCTTCATCTATGTGCCATGATAAATATGGTTTACCGGATTGCGATAAATTTCCTACTGAATTTTCAGAACATGAAGATTTCACCAGTAAAAGCCGATATGAAGCATGTTCTTCAAAGGATGCTTCTGATACCATTATGAGGCAAGAGGATATGCCAGAACGCCATATTATTGACGGACCAGTCTGTGAATCACAACATACACATAACAATGAGAAAAGGGACCTGGAAAAAATAAATTACACAGGTGCAAGAGCAAAAAATCTTTCATCAATGAATCTCAGTGAAGATGTAAGTCATAGAAGTTTTATTCGAGATATTCCAAATGAAGATCGCGGCTCACAGAAAAGGAACAGTGTTAGTGATTGCTGTATTCACAAAGGCTGTGAAGGTGATGTACAAAATTATAGAGATATCCCAATTCATCAATCCAGAGGTAATTTGATTGAGCATGGGCAGCGCTACAAAGCAAATGCGCCTGTTGAAAAGCAATATAGCAGTGAGTCTCATTGCGGGGATGGCGAATCAGGATCAGAACGGTACAGCTCTACAGCCGATGGTGACCTTTCTTCTCTGGTGGAGGCAGCATCTAGCCGGCTTCCTAGTGTGGTCGTAACGATGAGTTCTTACCCAACTTCTACAAGGGCCAATTGCCATTGTCACCAAACTCTTCGATATCCTTCAACAACAGATCCTGAGGACGGCTTGCAAGAGACGGGGACTGGTCTTCTCCACGAGGCAAATGGTTTTGACCGTCATACACGGTATTACAGATCGCTAGGAAGTTTGGAAGCTGACCAGACAAACAGTGATCTCCGAGATGGTGGCAGTCTTCAGACTCAAGCACATGCTATTGGTACAGCTGGCGATAGAGACAACGTTACGGTTAGTGAACTGACATTCTTAGAAGACTCAGATGTTATTTTCCTAGATTCTCCAACAGAGACTTCGGAGGAAACCCATGTTCCATATTTCATAGACGATGTATATTCAGACGCTTCAGGGAGTTTCAATTCTTTTCTTTCTGGGATATCCAGGCGAAGTTCGGATTCCTCGTTCCACTCGGCCACTGATTATGCCGAAGCTAGATCCGATGGAGACGAGCATAAGCAAGCACAAGGCAGCAGTTGTGACGCGAGTGATGGTGACAGTCTTTACGGTAGCGCGGTCTTCACACCAAGTCTGTCCCAGGCTACCTCTGTTGATATCAGCACCGCCGAACTTTGGTCAAAACTGTTGGAATTGGACGGAGCGAAGTCTTCAGTGGATGCGGAGACATCAGATCAAACAGCGAAAGATACTGAGGCAGGTCTGTCAGATTTGGAACATTGTAGTAATTGCGAACATGTAGAATATTTCGATAGATCTGCTGCAGACGATGAAATTTGTGGCAACCAGCCTGCTTTTGATCATTTTGATCTAAGTAAGATTGTATCAGAGACAGGTGTGGACGATTCTGTAGAGGTAGATAGCCTGGATGGATACCAGGATGATGGCCTGTTCGAACAATGTCCGGATGATTTTTCTAAGCAAAACGAGATGGTGCGGAGTTTGTCATGGGGTGAGTTGAAGAGCGCTCAGTTTGGTTCTCTAGAAAGCTCTAAACCTCCATATTTGGAAGACGCTTTTTCTGCAACGTCTAATTTTGGCAGTGGTTGGGGGTCGCCTCGTTTGGCTCGTTTTGTAACACTAGACTCCTTACAAGTAGAGGATATTCAAGAACAGGACCTTTCCATTTTTGATAGTTTCACGCCTGCAGAAACCATTGAAGAGTTAGATGAAGAGATAGAGGAAGAAGAAACGGAACTTGAAGAAGAATTTACTGTCAGTTTGAGGAATAAGTCCGTGTGCCAAGTTGCCGAAATATCCAGACTTAGCGTAATTATAGAAGAAGAGACTGAAGAAGATTCCAAAGACATGTGGAGTAGCGCAATCTCAGATTTTGATGCGCTAAAACGTGAAGAACATGAAACAAGTGAGGAACACAACCCTCTTGAAGAAACCACCGGCGCCTGTTGTAATTTAGAGCCATTTGAGTCTTGCAGCGTACCATCTAGACCTAACTATAGCAGTAGCTGGCAAGACGGAGTCAGCTCGGTGATTAAGAGCGGCATGTGCTGGATCTTTGATTCAACGTGCGGTTATCAGCCTGAGTCCGTCCAAGTCAGTTGTATACGCAACGCTGATGATACTGCTGCTGATGGCGGTGACGATGATGATGACGATAATCATACTGACGATAATTATTTCTATAATGGTCACAAATCTTCCAGTTCGTCTTCCTCCACATCTTCGTCCCCTTACGGCTCCATGGAACGTGACTCTCTTGACGGCACGTATGAGAACCTTGCAGCGCTGTCTGCGCGGCTGTTACTGGAGGAACAAAAACTGACATCTGTGACTGGTGAGCTTGCATGGTACCCGGTGTTTCGGTGACTCCAGCTGCTTTACCTGTCCTGTCTGTGTGTGTGTGTGTTTCATACAAATTGAGTCTCTTTACAAACTTACTAGAGCCTGTACGTGCCTTGGGCGATATAATTGATCTCAAAAACTTCTTTTGAATGCTTTTAAAAAATATTATTATTTTAATAGGTTAATTACTAAAACTCTGTGTTGTAATTGTTAACAAATTATAACTTTTTATTTTCATATACCTTTCCTTGTTTTATACTAGCAGCATTGATTTACGAAACCCTGAGTCGGGCGTTTGAATAATTGTGCTTTACTTTTACTCCAAAAAATGTTCTCTCAACTAAAACAATCACGCTCTTCATTTACAAAGTTGATGTAGGTCTTTTTCCGTTTTACATTATAGTTTATTTAGTTCAAAGCTTTGAAATACAAATAGTATCATAGACAAAAACATTTGTAGGTAAAGGTTTTTAGGCGTTGTGTTGGAGTTGTGGTAGACAATCAACTCTCGAAACATAGGGTACTGGGTTCGGTTCCTGGCTTACAGGTTTAGTGATGGGAAAAGACTATTTGTCCTTGCCTCAAACAGAGGTCAGATGAGTACCCTGCTGTGGGCAGTTAAAGGTCAAGCTAGTATACAATTTACTGACCAGTGCTTCTATGTTTACTCACGGTGTATATTGACTGGAGATGGTGCGTCCAGGAGCCCTAATGAATTCCAGCATTAAATGGATGGGCATGTAGGCGAGCATTTCTTTCGATATATTATATCCAATGACTATCGAGGTTGCTAGGTGTAGAAGTGTGGGATCTCAGCATTTTGCTGCCAGCTTAAAAACTCGCAGATTCATTAATTTCCTATTTCTTCATATTTTTGCGTAATTGATATGTTTATAACTTTATCTTTGTTGATTTGATTCATATTTTATGGGTGTACAATCTTTTATAAAATGCAAAAAAAAACCAGTCTACATAACTTGGGATATGTAGTGGGGGATAATCTACACTCTCACTACAACGATTTGTCTAGTGTTTCATAGATTGCCATGAAAGTTGTTTTCTTTACAAATAATTCCAGTGCGGAAAATATCACCAAAAAAAAAAGTCAACCCATTTAAATTGGGAAATTGAAAGGGTTTAAGCAGTGTTAGAGATAATTATGTTGACCGGTTTATTGTATCAAAGGATTTTTGAAGTAGATAATTGTTTCTCGAATCTAGGTTTACAGTTTTTCAATGATGACAATTAACAAAAATAACTTTACCACCATTCACTGCTTTTCTTGAGTTTTGACAATTTGAAACTTTGACAGATCTATATATCCAACATTTCAGTGCCTTGCCTTTCTGCTTACTTGCTCCTTTTCATCTACAATGAAACCGTTCAAATTTCCAGGTGTATTTGGAGAATCTTTAAATGTGTAAATTCCATTCCAGACACTCCTTAAACATTGATAAACAGTGTAAACCTTGTGAAAGTATTTTTAGAAGATAGATATAGCGGTCTGGTTCTCTCTATTCTTGCACCAGTCTTGTCTTCGATGCCACAGATTTCCAACAAATAATATCGGAAAACGGAATCAAATTTATCTGAAAATTTTGTGTTATTCGACGACAAAAATTTTAATGGTTTTAGATAAAGGGAGTTTGAAACTGCGCCTTACTTGTGGCGTTGAAAGATAAATCCAGGTAGATTTCAATCCCAAGGCGTTAAGTGTAACAGGATTAGTATCGGCTTGGTTTGGCAGGACTCGGGATATCAATACATTACTATTTATTCTGTACGTTTTCCTCTTATTTTACTACCTTCTTTAAAAAGTATTGGTAGATAAAACTATACTTGGGCAGTGAAGGCAGTTTAAGTTTCTATTCATGATTTAAACAGGCAGGCCTATCTGTAATAATATACTCGAATTTTTTCATTAGTCTAGTCAGTCGTTACAATGTTTGACAAAAAGAATCGACGATGAGTGATCGTAAGGTTTGACAAACGCAGAGTTTCATTTGTTAACAAAACTAGTGAACTAGCTGCTGATTACATAAGTTATATCAACCGCTGACAGAACTGCAAAATTTGCTCCAAAAAGGCGTAAGGCCAGACCAGATTATCAAAAGAAAAAAGGTCATATTTTTTTGTTTAGATTCTAACAAAATTTGAGCTATCTAGAATAACCTTCGATTGAGAGTGAGCTACGATTCGCATTATTAACGAAACCGGGAAATCTTTCCCTCGTTTTAAGAAGTCTTCTAGAAATTGTGACTTTATTGTAACTCTTCCAAAGAGAAAAGCATTTTCGTAAGAGACAGGTAGAGAGGAAAGAGACAGATGGACAATGAATAACAGAAAGGTACACGCCATGAAGCGAATTGAGATGCACGACGGAGCGACATAAATAAACACATGCATGTATTTAAATATAATTTTTACAAGTAATTTAAATATACATTTTACATTCATCTCTACATATTTTTATTTCTTAAAGCGTCGTCAGTTGTGTCTTCTTCATCATCCACTTTGCACTTTACCTACCAAGTAAGATCCTAGCCCAGTAAGAAGAAAATCACTGGTTTAATTTAAGTCTGCGTTTTTGCATTACACGCAACAGACTCATTTTTTTGTTTATAAAGATGAGTGTCAGACACAGAGTATCGGCATCACTCACACTAACTGATTAGGGCAGGGAAAGTGTTAAACCTGTCAGTTCTTGCCATAGGGAATGAGATTTCAACAAAAGTAGCGGAACTTTCCTGGTGTCTCTCCACTATCTTATGTATACAATCTTTTAAAGTTTATGCGACAGATTTATTTTGATGAATACTTTTTTTTAGCTCTATAGTTTTAGAGTTCTAGATGTCAAATCGTTTATAAAAGTAAGAGACTTACCAATATGAGACCCTAAAATCTAGGTCTACATTACAATAACCACTATAGTACTTTGGGGTGTTGTCTTCTAGAAAAGGGATGTTACTCTTGTTTTACCTCTAATGTCATTCCCTATTGCCATACGTTTTCACAATGTTTTGTTTTCAAAAGTTTGTTTAACTAGCGTAAAGAGAATATTTTCACTTATTTGATCATGATTTAGTCAAAAGCCTATAGTTGATTTTAATTCCGATCAGCTTTGAGAGGCATCGCTGAAAGTTCAAGCGATGTTCGATAAAATTGTCTTCTCGTGCTAGACACTCGACTTTCTGAGCGAGAGGTTCGGAGTTTGAGTCCTGGCTTGACAAGCCGGCATTTAGAACTTCAGAGAAGTCTCTTTACTCACATACCGACGCCGCCCTTAGGTATTAGAGAAAGCACACGCACCGTGTCTCACTACGCGTACGTGAAAATTGAAAAGTAGGTCGAGTAAACTCCAAAAATAATGAATCCAGTTTCTAAAAATAGACCCACAGACGTTCCCATCATGCTCACGCGTTGCTGCTTAAAGTCCGTATTAAATGAGAACCCGGCAAGAGGCAACGACAGATCTTAGCAGTATGTTAGAGTCATACGTTTTGACTGCTGCTCTTCTGTGAGTTTAGATGGTGATTAATTTGGTTCGTAATGGCGTGTCGGGGAACCCAAGTTATGCACTTTGAGCATTGTAAAGGATTCGACGTTTTGTAATCTTTACTAAAAATGTTTGTAAGGGTAATTATCCACACATTCCATCAAAGGATTTCCGCATGCCAATTCTCAACAAATATGTCAAAAGAAAACGAAACAAAACGCGTGTTAGACTGGTAGCCTGCAGAGATCAGCAAGAGGAAAAATCTGTCACGAGCTGTGATAATTAGGCTTGTGTTTAAGCAAATGAAACACTGAAAAGAAATAACTTCTTCTATTATCTTGGTTTTTTTAAGGTTGTGAAATTATGCAAGTTTTAATGTTTGCCTCTATGGGGTTGCAGTGTTTAATTGCATAATTTGTTATGCTTTCGTTTTGCCTTTTCCTTTATTTTTTTCTACTTCTTTTTATGCAGGTAGGTTAAATGCCTCTTATCTAAATAATAATTATTTCAACATTTGCGAGCAAGAGAGGTCTAGATCTGGTGGCTCCTTTATTGTTTATCCAGGTTGTCCAATAGACTGAGAGTAAAAATAATTTTTAGGTAGAGTTACCTGGAAAAGTCGCTCACAAACACACATCCATATACTCTCTTACGTACACGCAACCGCTACAACTGCCAGAACCAATGGCATGGCAGGTGGCAGTAAATGCTAGAACCAGGCCCAGATTAAGATCTCGAGAAAACCACTAGAGTTCAAGCCATAAGGTGAAGGGAAAGGTGGAGGTGAGGTGACGTGGGGGGGGGTGACGTGGCATCACACACAACACAACAACAAGGCGCACAGAACTGTTTCTGTGGCGTGAGATGATGATGCCTCAAGCACTGCCCCAGAGGTGTTGAAGAATCGAGTCGGTCTGATGCGACACTTCTCGCCACTGTTGGGCTTGTCACAATTCAATTGTGTGTCTAGTGAGGCTTTCTTCAGAGTAGACCACTGTTAGTGTGATATTAGTATATTCTGAAGTAGAATCTATTATAAATGTGAATTTTTTTTTCCAACTTGATATGTGTTATGTTCCGAAATGACATGTAAAGTCACATGTGTTTTATGATTTCTCTAAACGTCATGTGTATCCTTGGACGAAATTGTCAGTTGAGGTTTTTCAGCAAAATGATTATGACGAACCAACTGTTATTGTAAAATGTTCAATGCCCGTCTATTGGATTGACTATTTGCTATCTGCCCTGAGTGGCACTATCATTGCAAGGGATAAACTTTAATGCCCGTCTCATGGATTGATTGTGCTATCTGCCCTGAGTGGCACTAACATTACTTAAGATAAACTTAAATGCCCGTCTCATGCATTGATGTGCTATCTGCCCTCAGGTGGGCACTATCAGTATCAGTTATAAACTTCAATGCCCGTCTATTGGATTGATTGTGCTATCTGCCCTGAGGCGGCACTATCAGAACATAAACTTTAATGCCCGTTCCATGCACCTATTGTGTTATCTGCCCGTGGGCACTATCAGTACCAGTTATAAACTTCAATGCCCGTCTATTGGATTGATTGAGCTATCTGCCCTGAGGTGGGCGCTATCAGTACTAGGCATAAACTTTTTTTATGGTGGCCTATAAATACGATTTCACCACTGCTCTTTCTCATGTGACTTTACATGTCATGTACAATAACATGAATCAGGTTTGGCCTAGCTGCTGCTGTTTGCTTTCAAGACGTGATTTGAATAATATTGCACGGTTAACGTAACACCACAATGACATGCTTCTAAAATTTGTTTCAAGCTCTGGCTTTGATTTAAGCTGTAAATAATTCAGAGATAGAAGCATGACGGTTTGGTTATTTTTTCTCTAACATTTCAACAACGATGGCACAACGTTTTCTTTCGCTTCTTTGAAAAAATACACGTTTTGTTTACTGTTCCAGCCAACGTCTGTATAGTTCTAGTAATTGTCTGAGTATGTTTTGTTTTTGTTGTTTTATTTTTCTAGGGACGGGGCACAGTGTTCACTAAAGAGTATCTTTTTTCACTCATAATTTAGAATAAATTGAAAAAGGAATAAGTTGCTGGCTAAGCTAAAAAATTAAGCGGCTTGCAGGTATTTTTTTCAATTGTGTGTCGCGCTTGGCACTACCAGATGAAAGCCACTCAATTATTTAGATGTATGGTGACAGATTCTAATAAAAAATATGATTGACCTTCTTATTTGTTTAGATGTATGGTGACAGATTATAATAACAAATATAATTGACCTGGTGGTTGTAGCTTGGCTGTATACACATAAGCAGTAATAATGTCAATCAATAGATTAATACATTTTTTTTTGTTTTGGTAGATGTAAGGAGACTGGTGTGACATAATGCTTGCGATAATTGTTACCAGGTGCGAAAACAAAATTTGATCCGTTCTTTAACAGCCTCGTTGTTTGTCGTTTTCACCAACTGACTGACGGATGAAGTAAATCTCACTAAATTCCAATATACGAAAACAAGAAAAATCAAAAGTTGGGAAAAGATCTTTCGTTTTTTGGCCTATCAAAATAGTGCAATAGAAAACAATACAAAAAATGTAAGTCGGACTGATAATTAGCTATAAAACGACGAATATATGTCATATAAAATAGATGTAAAAGTGGAAAAAGAATTCATAGCATATGTTTATGTTATGAAATGTTAAAATGGTTTTCTTTTAGAGCCTTAGCCTTTGGAAGATCTCATCGTCCGTGATTTTTCTACTGTTCTTGCATTCTGTAGAATGTACAATGTAGAGTAGATTTTGGGAATCTTAGTGTGTGAATATACCTGAACACTGAAAGAAAAGTTTTTTCCACTGGAATGAATGAGAATCTTACCTTATCTTACATTTTCATTTACTTCATCCCCCCCCCCCCAGGGAGAACAGAAGAGGCTGGTGTTGACAACACAGCCAGGAGACAGAGACCGACAGTGACAACAGCCGCGCCAGATGTGGGACATGACGTCAGCTCTCCAACGTCCAGCATCCAGCCCGATGACAAGTCCTCGTCCTCTGGCCCTGTGTCTGAGATTGGTGATGGAACTGCCCTGGGTCGGGATGCGCTGATAGACAGCTCAGCGTCAACCTTTTCGCCAACTTTAAATTCAGTTGAACATCTTCCTATCGGCGCAACATTGCCCGATCTGTCGGAAGCGCATTATTCTGAAAACCATCCTATATCGGAGGACAGTTCGTCGCAGTCATCAGCAAACCCTCAGATAATTCTACCACAGTCTTTGTCTTTGGTGTCTGCGACAGACAGTGTAGCTTCCACGCCAAGCATCACATGTCACTCTTCAACTCTGGTCTCTGTACAGAGTGAACCTGGTACCTTGTCAGACCAGCCTTGTCCAGCCGCATCATCATGTTCTGAGAAAGCTGAAGATCTTGATCAACAAACGCACAGAAAAGAAGAACCTAATGACTCAGACCTGCAGGAGATTGGTTGTGTTCCGCCCCAGACACAGAGTGTTTTGGCCTCTTCAAATGACGCATTGGCAGAAGTCTTGACCACCAGTGTTTCACTTGAACAATTCAACGACTCTTGTGGTAAATCTATTGTCCAAACTACGTTTCCAGCTTCACCGTTGTCCCAGCAGGACACATTGTCAGTTGGTTCGCTGTCTCAATCAACAAGTCAGGTCGCCGCGGCTGAAGCGGCAGAGAACCTCTGTAGCAAAGCATCTCTCACTGGAGAACTTAAAGTCAACACAAGTTGTCCTGGAATGGCTGAAGATGGTCAGTCTTCTAGCACAACTTGCGATTTAGACAACTCAGATCAAGGGTCCATCAGGCAACGGACTGCAATTTCGCCAACTTCTTCCAACCCTACATCTACTTACTCTTGTAAAACAGCGTCAGTTTCGTCCTCTTGTTTTTCCTCTTCTTCTCACTCGCAAAGCCAACAGAGTGTTAAATCCACGATTACAAGTATGTTGTCCTCAGAGGATCCGGGCCCAGTAAGACGAAAATCTCTAGACCTGGGAAAGTCTACAGCCTCCAAATCTGAGGGTATCGGGAGGCGGAGACACAACACGGACATGGATGAGATGGTTGAGGAACTCATGAGGGCCGTGGAGGACGAAGAAGAGCCTTTACTGGACGAATCAAACTCCTCCATGTCGTCCGCTCCCTGCTCTTCCAGTGATTCGTCTCCCTCCCAGACTTCCATTCAGAGAATAGCTTCAGCGTCGAGCTTGAGAAAGTCTACAGCGAACGATCCGTACAAAGTCTTAGAACGGTCTCAGTCGGACGCCAGTCTCATGCGGGTACGTAGTGCTATGTTCACATCTTTGTTATCTCCTAGCTCATTTAGTGAAAGAGTCAAAAGGTAAAAACTGGCAGAGGATGTTTAAAGAATTGTATGAATACATTGACGATAACCTAGAGGTTTGTAATATTCTTTCTACTTTCTTTTCTATTCCTTGCACATGTAACCAATAAGGGTTTTAAAACGTTAAAAGGTAACGAGTCTAAAAGAAGGCAGGAGAGTATTGAATAATTGTACATGTGCGTTGACGAAAACTGCATGACAAATACTCAAAAGCGCCAGCATTGATGTTACAACATTATCCATAAACATTGTATAGCGACGACCTCAGTGAAATGGTAAATAGACATCGAAGTCCTCTTTATATATTTTAGTCTACACTTGTAGTTAATTTAAAAATTGAAAGAAGTCAATTTATTAAGAACGAAGCGATTTAAAACACAGGGAGAAAAACATTGAACAAGCGCCAAAAACTTTACCGCAATCACACATCACAAACCTGTGCACGATGCATAACAAATCTTTTCTCTTCTCATCTTCCCTCTTTTTTCATCATCATAAAGATCCTAGAAAACCGTTGAGATTGGATTTATCCCGCTACACGTCGGTTACTCCCGGTGGCCTATAGATCAATGGAACAATCAATCATGGCAATATTTTCTCCAGTTATATAATGAAACTCCTTCAACCTTAGCTTCAGAATGATTACAAAACGGGCTGTATCGACAGATCTTGAAAAGAACTAAAGTCCTTTTTATAACCGATTTGAAAGGTTAGTATCTAATGTTTTGTGTGTGTTGCCAGGACTTGGTAATGCTGGACCCTGAAGAGGTGCACCTGACTGCTGGAGAGTCCACTTCCGGTCAGAACATCAGTGAGTGTAACCGTGTCTACCTAGACCTGTCTCGAGCTGAGGCTTTTGAGAAGGTAAGTGATGGGGGGGGGGGGACCCCTGTCCTCTACTGTCCTCTAGTGGTTCAGTCGTCTCCTAAGCTGCTTAGAGATGCGTAGAGTAGAGCTCTAGCAGCCAGTCTAAAAAAGGTCGGATGTCGCAAGGGCTCACAGGACAATGCGTTTCTGTTTCTAACAATGAATTTCTCTCAACTTTCAAACAGTGAACATTGCTTGAAAGTATTAGAATTGGGCCGGGAAAGGTGTTAAAACTTTTGTTGGTCAGATACAGTTTTTGGGGGGCAAGGGTTCCTAAGAGAACTTTTTAAAAATTGATTTTTTTTTTTAATCCAACTTATTTAGACTGGTTGCCGAATAATGAATGGAGCCAATGCACCATCAGTGGTGATTGAAAGTTGAGAGTATGTAATGAGAGGTGAATGGATCCAGCAAAAGGCGATGTGTTTTTGTCAGCTTTTTTCGCTTTAAGTTTATTTTAATGTACACTTCTTGTTACGTACATGAAATCTCCCAGTCGTTCTCATTTTACGTATGCAGAGTTTAAGACAGAAGATGGAACATAAGGCGGTGGGTGCACATTCAGGTCCTGGCATCGACCGAATAGTTTGAGTTCGCCGGGGATGATAGAGGGAGGAAGAGAGGTCTAACTCTTTTTGTAATTGTGCGAGGCAGCCAGGATAGACAAGACACAAGTCGCCCATATTAGTTTGGAGTTATAGCCCTTAGAATGCAAGACTCGGCTATCGGATGAACTTTTTAAGTTACTTTGAACTCTGATATCTCAGTGTATAAGCAAACTACATGTAGAATTAATAATTTCTTAAACTTGGTAAAATGGCTACCGCAATCTTTTAGAAATCCTCCATGCAGGCCACTGTCAAAATCTAGTTTGCTACTGATTGGCCCAAATCTGGCAGAAGTCGGTCAAACTACTCGTAGCTGTGAGTTATAGCCGTATGAATACAACAATTCTGTTGTTTCATTAAACAATGTTTTTTAAATGTTTTAAATGAAAAAAAAAACAATAATGAAGATTATATACCAATGTATATAAAAGCTAAGTTTCACAAACAATTACGCTTTTAGATTTGCTAAAAAAATGTAATGATATATCATAGTTCTTCTGTGTGCCTAATATCCCGTGGCTGACGAGCATGTAAACATGACTGTAGCAGCTGCACTTCCGCACTTCTTGGCTTCCCTCTCTCTCTGTGACCTTTCTTTCTTCCCAGTTGTTAAATGGCAAACAAAGAATGCACGTCATAGTGGGGTGTGCCTTCAAGTGGGCCTTTTTCCCTTTCCCTGGCGAGTTGAGTCCCTGTCACTTTGTTCTCAGCCCCTATAACTTTACTCATCTGTTGAAATGTCTGAGCGATTTGTTTATCATGATCTTGTTTTTTTTTCTCTTGCAGCTGCTTTCTTGTGTTCATAGTAAAAACAGACGGCTTAACGAGTTAATGAAAAATGGAGAAAAGGATTATTCAAAGTGTTGACACAAACCCATCAACGGTATTAGTTTCTGGGAAAAGGTTCTGGCTATTATTATCAATGGAAAAAATAAATACTGTGACTCCTAATAAATACTGTAATACTTTTATAGTCTTCCACCGCCGAAGGCAGTCTCAAGACTTTACATATTTCCCCCAGCAGGCCGATACACACCAAAGCAAATTCAACTCATATTTGAGAGCATAATAGCACGGCTGCCTATTCGGCGCTCAAGTACTAACATTCTACAAATTTCAAGCACTGTCTATAGCCAGGTACCCATTTTACAGGTGGGTGGGCTGAGGAAAGTGTATATAAATTGCTTTCTTAAGGCAGTTACAACATGCGTCATGGTTGGGAATCGAACTTGCGACCGCCGGATCACAAAGCACCTTCTACCCTTCGTTTCTATACGCTAGGTTTCGTAAATAAATACTCCACAGAGGCAATGTGTGGGGCAATCAGGGGAAATTACTTTTTAAATATTCGAAGCCAGACTTCGGGCACTGAAGTGCAGTGATCAGTGATAAGACATAAGTGCTCTCAGTGGGACGTTGTGTGGTCTTTACAGCACCTGCGGCGGTCGATAAGACTCTCTTACCAATAACTCTTACTGATTGATAATGTTTCGTGCTATCGCATTCTGTTTTTCGGTGGCTAGTAAACATACTTGATGCATGTGTACCTCTCTTGACTCACTATATCCAGAGATTTTGAAAGCAGAGATAGGATACTTTCAGTTTTGCCTGTAATCAGGTCCCACGAATATTTCGACGATAAATATCTGCTGAATAGAATTGACTAGCCTTGCACTATATTCAGCATCGACTATAATATTTACCGTCTCCTTTATACATATGTACACCTGCATTCTATTGTTTGCCATAGCGATTTTCGTACTAGTTTAGCCTGTGAGCGATTACACTTTGATAACACTATTGTGAAAGGGCGCGGTCAGCAAGCTTTCCGTCTCTCCCTATACCGTCTCTGATTTTTCTATATTGACTTAATTTTTTTTTGTTTCAGTTGGTGCTTCAAAGCATGTTGTTTTTCTTTTAAAGATGCGGTTTTTTTTGTCGCTTCGGTTTGAGACATTGCAAGGCCTTAACGCCACTACCTATATAAAATCACGTTCTCTTTTTTTGCTTGGCTTATCGACCTGCTTTATCGCAGTCACGTGTGATGGTTTTACAGTAGTTTTGCAGGTAAAACAACGGTCATCACTCAGCAGATTCTTCTCTTGTGAGGCATCTTCATATTTTCATGATCATAGCATGATCCTATATGAGGCCTCTTTGGTTATTTATAGTGACTATACCATGATAATACTTCTTTTGAGCCATTCAAGATCGGCTCCGTTGAACATATTTGCAATGTTAGAATACTTATGGAAAAGTATCTCCAGCACCAAAAGGAGCTTCATCGTGTCTTGACAGATTTTAAAAAGGCATTTGAGGCCCTCTGGTCAACCATGAGGAAGTATAATATCAAAAGCAACTTAACCAGTGCCATAGAGAACTTGTACAACAAGACAACAAGAAAAAGCAAAATCGGAGACTGGTTCAGAACAAGAATCGGGATGCGACAAGGCTGCCTACTCTCCCCAATCCTCTTCAATATCAACCTCGAAAGAATTATGACTGATGCTCTGGTGGACCACTTCAGAACAGTTGCATTGGTGGCAGACCTATAACCAGTCTACGGTTTGCCGACGACATCGATGGAACAACAGCTGGAAATGTATGTGAACTGGCTAGCTTGGTGGATAAACTGGACAAAGCCTCATCCAAATTTGGCATGGAGATTAGTGCTGAAAAAACGAAGATTATGACCAACAGCAAAGAGTCATCGAAGAAAGAAATAAAGGTCAACGGTCGAATACTTCAAATATCTAGGATCAATAATTTTCTACGAAGGATCAAAGCCTGAAATACTGTCCAGAATAACTCAAACTACAGTTACTCTGACCAAACTCAAACCCATCTGGAACAGTAAGAGCATTGCTATCAGCTCTAAGATCAGACTGCTGCGTTCCCTAGTCATGTCAATTTTTCTCTATGCCTGTGAGTCATGAACACTGAACGCTGATACTGAAAAAAGAATCGGAGCCATGGAAATGAGGTGCTACAGAAGACTGCTTAGTATCTCACATAAAGAGCATACCAAAATCTGCCGCGGGCAAACGAAACGCAGCTTCTCTCATGTGGTTTACACTACAGATACTGCTTTTCGTTTGTCCAGGGCAAAAATGAAGAAGCGAGAAGAATAATTGAAAATGCCATTGGCCCTCTTACCATCGTTCGGCAACGGAAACTGAAATGGTACGGGCACACTACTTGCTCATCTGGCCTTGCCAAGACCATCATGCAGGGTACAGTAAATGGAGGCAGAGGGAGAGGGAGGCAGAAGAAACGCTGGGAAGACAACATCAGAGAATGGACAGGACTTGAGCTGAGAAACACCACACGGAAAGCTGAAGATAGAGAGGAATGGGAAGCTGTGCTTAGGAGATCCTCTGCTGCCACTCAATGGATCCCAAATCTAAGGGATAGGTGATGAGGTGATGAGTGACTATACCTCCCCCCCCCCAGCTCTCTCTACCTATCTATCTATCTATCTCTCTCTCTTTCTCTCTTCTTCTTCTCTTAGCTCTCTCGCTCAGACTTATACGGAGCTATTAAAAGGTTTTCACCATAGTTCTAATGGATAATGCACAGTTAACTATGGTGCAATATAACTTTATTAGTTGTAAATTAATTCCGAATTATTTTAATCTGTTTCGTGTACCAAATATATCCTACGGTCCCTGAAGAGTGTGCCGGGCGTGTTTTGATAGGTTGTAGCTTACATGTATCTAAAGCTTTTTTTATCTAATGCTTCAAATATTTTGAGATGTGAAATATCAAAGCTAGAACTGTTGTTTTGCTTCTCGTGCTTCCCCTTTTACACATTCCACAGTCTGTTATAGTATTAAATACATTGAGGCAGGATAAGGGTTTACATGTATCTCTCAAACTCTTGAGGAAGAATAAATAGAAATGCTTTTAAATAAACCTAAGTCCAGACCCATCCTCGGAGATTATAAATAGCAGACTGTTTCATAAAACAATGGAGACCGCCAGAGAGGCTGCCTTGAAAAGAAGAGTAAACAACGACTTCACTATTGTGTTAAAAATAACTAGGCGCGGTAGGCTTATAATATTGTAATGTTGTTGAGATACATATATGTGATGGCTAGACGCAGATTGTGAAATGGACAGATGTAGATCTAAACTTGGGAGCCACAATTTTATGAACATATGCCCCAAACAGATACATTAGCACGACGATGTAAATGATGGCTTATGACAGAAATGCCAAACTGCATCAACAGACAGTGAATTTCTTTTTGGTCATATCCAATGACATTTAGTGAGCAACGCGTGTTCTTAAGCTTGATTCTATGGGCTTTGAAGGTTTCGGATCGAAATTAAAGTAAAAATAAATCAAGTTTAGAGTTGAGGACTCTGCATGTCAAAGACTCAGGGGTAAGTTCCAACAGTTTTTTTTTCAAAAGCCATGTATTTGGAATTTGAAAATTTTAAACTAAAAAATAAACTTGAAATCAGCCCTGTAATCGACGTGAGCGTTAAGGAACAATGCGTAGAGTCTACGTTATTCTCGGCTCACAGCACAGAGAGGTACCTTGCCATTGTTTTCCTCGCCGTCGCCAAATCTTGATAAACCGAGCTACCCAACGTACTGGGAAGGCACAGGGGAGCTTATCTAGCAAATAAAACTTGCCCAGACTGGGAATCGAACCCGAGACCTATTGCGCTACCTCTTACTGTAAGAGAAAAATAAGTTGCGTTTGTTACGAAAAACCATGGCATTTTCCAAGGTTTCTTAATCATTTGTTCCTTTTGAGTACAAGACTGCGCCTTGAAGATAGCCTGTTTAACTGTATAACTCGAGTTTCTTTTGTTTTGTTTGATAATGCATGTGTGCTTGTTGTGTGTCAATCTCTCTCTCTC
>BMAT01013109.1:89977-102883 GCA_019649035.1 Elysia marginata | reverse complement strand
AGTGACTAGCAATGTCTTTGATTTTAAACCCATCTCTTTTGGTTTTATTGTCTTAATAAAAGCAGAGAGATAATTTATATTTCAAAGCTGAAGTAGGCCTAGTTATTTTTAAATCTACGCTTAAAACCTGCTCGTACATGTGTATCTGGATGGAGCTTTATTTACAATGTTAAACTTTGCTCCCAGAAAAAAGCCATACATTTTCGCCACAATATTATTATCAACTTCAAAATAGCTACATGAATTCAATTATAATAAGTCTAAAATAAAGGGCAGGAAACTTTAAAGACAAGGCTCAAAAAGGAAAAGATAGCTCCACTAACACTCACTCATTTGCTTCTCTGCTGTTTTTACTTTCTCTGTTGTTTTTACTTTCTCTGTTGTTGTTACTTTCTCATCTGACGCAGGCCAACCTGAGCGCTGACCCAAACTACTGCTGCCCTCAGTGTGATCGCCCCGTAGGAAGTAGCTCC
The DNA here is from genome assembly GCA_019649035.1 of Elysia marginata. Classification (NCBI taxonomy): domain Eukaryota; kingdom Metazoa; phylum Mollusca; class Gastropoda; family Plakobranchidae; genus Elysia; species Elysia marginata. Next base: position 102,410 of record BMAT01013109.1, on the reverse strand, counting down.
AACATCAAGTCCGTAGCTTCTCACATCAACCCACAGACTGCTCCTGGTGGACCATCCTAGCAGTAGCTGGCTAATCGTGTTGCCGTTCTTAACCCATGGTGCTATCGGTACCGCTCTGAACAAAGTCACTGATATTACATTTGTTACCAAAAAAAACTCTGAATGGTGGAAGGAAAGGTGATGAAAATACTGTAAACCCCACCATCCCATGGTTCTTATGGTAGCATGTGATACTAGGGAGCTCCCAAAAGCCAAGAAAGCTGATGCTGTTAACAGAACGAGACATTTATATCTTGCTTTAAACTTTCACAAAACATGTTTCTTGTTGTTGTTGCTTTTCCCTTTACCCTGATGTGATGTTTGAGAAGAATACAGGGTGAGGTCTCTGTGATGTGGATTCTCACTGAATAACCTACAGCAACCCAATGGATTGTTTGTATAGTTACTGGTAGATCTCAGGGAAGATAATTGCTTCAGTGTTACTGGTGGTAAAGATCAGCGTTCAGTTTTGCTGTGAAGCTGTCAGCTGTTTTCCAAAAGACCTGTGTAATGTCTTATGTAATACTATTTGAAATGGACCAAAGCATACCCTTGCACAGTGGAATCCGCATAATATAAACCCTGTTTAAGATTAACTTTGGGTTAAGATAAACTAGGTTTTTGGTCCTTTTCCTTTTTTTTATTTATAAAAATACTGTTTAATATAAATCTTGTATAAAATCTTTTTAACCAGGTCCAGAGGGGTTTATCTTAAGAGAATTCCACTGTATTGGGCACGCAGATTTTTATTCCTCACAAGATTTTTATCTTATCAGCTTTATACCTGGACATTCTATGCAAGGATAGTTTTCTAGGGTTAAAACTGCTTTATTTTATCTAGAATTTCTATTACCTTGAGAAAACAGGCTTTTAAAAATTTCTGTTGAAACTTGAACGAAGCATTGTATAGCTGCAATACAGTAGTTGTCACGATTTCTGAGTGCTTTTTGTGAAATGACAAATTGCATGTGCTAGTAGTAAGATCAAAGTTACTACCAACAACTTTTTTGAGGACACAGTTAAACTTATCAAGGCTAATTAAGTTCTGAAGACTGACAGTCAGAGGTGCCGGCAAGTAGGCCTATCAAAAAAAAAAAAGAAAATTATTTTAAACTGAAAAATCTTGTACAAAATTCAACAGTTCTTCATTGTATTCAGTTAATAAAGTGGAATCCTGACAAAGTCACACACACACCTCAGGACTGTAAAAGAAGTGTTGACTTTAACCATAACAACAAAACAAAAGAAAACAAGAGACTTTCCCTAAAATATGTTGCCTTTCGGTGAATTCCACTGAACTTTGAATTTTTATGTACATTTTTATGATCTGAATTTTATGTCCTTGTTCATATAACCTGTATATTAAAAGCACAGGAAAGCCAAACTGTTTTTAAATAAAGGTGTCACACTTTATTTTTTCTATTAGCATGTGTTTTTTTTGTGTTAAATATAAATTGTTACTTTTCATTTTTTTTCTTCTGATTTTCAATGACTTAAAAAAAAAAATGTACTTAGCCACTTAAACTTGCTCTAAGTTTCAGCTTAAAGGAAGGATTGCTAATAGATAGGCCTATATAGTACAAAATTATATTTAAAAATCTGATTTTTAGAAATAATAATCCCTGTAGAACATAATGAATTGTTTTCATTATTTCAATCATTATAAACATTAATGACAAAATGAAGAATAATGAAGAGCAAGTCTTACTTTAAGATAAATAATGACACTCTGATACATAAAACGTTTGGTTAGATGAAAATTTTTCATTACTACCAAGGCTGACCTAGTCCTTTATTCAGGCTTAGTGTGGTTTAAAAGATAATAAGGAAATAAAAACTAAGCAGTCCTACAGGCAATCAATGTGTCCACCACAAGGCTCTCTGTAAAGTCCGATGTCATGGATAAACTGCTGGCTTTACCGTGCTCAACACAGAGAACAGAGGAGGGGCTATCGGCAACCACCGTCTCCAGTTCTCTTCACCGTGCTCAACACAGAGAACAGAGGAGGGGCTATCGGCAACCACCGTCTCCAGTTCTAGGCTTTGTGAAGTTGACTTTCATTAACACTTTGCAAGATCATTGTATTCAGCACAAACGATGAAAATGAAAACAAGACACAGTCTAATTGTGTAACAGGAAAAAGTATTGTTCCATATCAACATGTGGGCTGATGACTGACAGCTTCCATGGTGGGTTAATCATGTATCAAGTCTAGGTGTTAAATCCCTTCACATCGCAACTAATAGTAATAAAGTTACCGAGTCAGTACCAACATTAAAATCATCTCCCTTGGGTGAACATTGAAACATGTTGCAAAGCAACCAGGGCAAATCAACCACAAGTAGGAAGAGGATGAAAAAAATTTTAACTTGATCCTATCTAGATCTTGAGTTACTCCACTTTGAAGACAATGAAAAATGGAATTTTATATATAAAAAATACATGTGTACTACCAACAAAGGATGCTAACTTAAAAAAAAGCAACTAAATTAATCTGAACGACTTGTGCTTGATTCACCTTAGTTACCTCATAATATATTGTTTGAGGACTCTATACGGCTGCTCACTCTGAATCTTAGACCTTAGGTTCGATTTTCTGTAAATGGCTAAACAAAAACCACAATTATAATGAACCAACTACATAGAGATAGAAATAATGGATCAATGCCAACATTAATAAATCACAGTTATAATAAACCCATTTACATAGAGATAGAAATGACGATCAATCCCAACATTAAGGCAAGGCTGTCACTTTAATTTGTAGCGTGAAATAGTTTTCTGGGTGGCGTCAGCATTATACCCTTTAAAAACACCTGTTTCCTGTACCCATTCCCACGCCCACTGAGTTAGCCGTATAAAAATCGTCAAACAAAAGAAAAATAAACTTATATCATATACTTAACATGTAGCATATATTAAAGGTTCCTCCTTGGTAATAACAATTTATACATAGATTACAGGGGTGAAACCAGAGAGTGTAAAAAACATGAACTTTTTTGCTTTCGGAAATCATCAGAAGTAAAATTAGACACACACACACAAAAAAAAAAAACCCCAAAAAACCTGAAGCCAGGTAAAAGTATTAAAACCTGAGCCACTTCCACCCCTGAGATTAGAAAGAGAAACCTAGTATTCATTTATTGCACAGTTTACATTGATTGTGCTAGAAGAAAAGGTGACTGCCTATTTTCAGACCGTTGCCCTCAACTCTGAGCTACATGTACTGGTAGGTAGATTCATCAAACAGCTCTAGTGACTGACAAGGAAGATTCTAAACAGTTGATTCTATTTACTTAACCAGTTTTGTGTTTAATCTGTGTTATAGCAGAATCAAATACTAGAATACAATTGTCTAGGTAAAACTTCAATTCTACAGTAAAAAATAAGCTTATGGATCTCTTGATACTTGTATCATAGAGAAAAGGGATCTCATTTTTACAAGCTGGAGTGCGGAAAAATAGAAAAAGGAGACTTTATAAAGTACCAAGTTAAAAAGAAGGTTCAACTTTTCTGCAATTAAGTACACTGTAAATGTCTCCTGTGGAATATGAAATTGCACAAATATCCCATGATTTAAATACAGAGCACATAGAAAATAGATTTCCAATCTAAAGCACTTACTTCTTGCTGAAGAATTGACAACACATAATAGCTACATAGATTATTGTGTTTGTCAAACTGAAGTGAAATAAGAAGAGGCAAAAGAGTACACAATATAAGCAACAATAAAACAAAAAACATTATTGATTAGAACAACAATAATTTTAACAGTACTAGCAGAATAATTTTCTCGGCAAAAAAAATATATTATGAAAGAGTATGAAAACAAATGTTGTTGTGGTACAATATAAGATTTCCCCTAAAATTTGCACAGAAGTAAGAATACTTAGATGATTTTTTTCTTCACTGTGTCCATAGTAATTTATAAGAAAGTCAAGATAAACAAGGAACAGAATTTGTATTATTGTGTCTTGTACTCAGGACAAGTGAGTCTGAAATTCCTTTTTTTCTTTTCTTTTGAGAAAATACCATTTAAAGATCTACTTTTTTTTTGCTCTATATTTTACACTAACAAATACTGATAAGTTTATGAAATTTTTGACTTTTGGAATCTTAAAAAAATGCCCATTTTAGGAAAGCAACACCTTTGAAGGTGAAAATTGTGACATCCGACTCGTTCCCCCTTGACACGAGACTTTATGAAAAAGAATATTCTATGTTGTTTTTTTGTTTTTTTTTATCAATACACCTGATTTTTTATTCAATATATTATTGTCTATGGTGGGCTTTGGCTCAACTCCAATCTGAGCTTATTATGCCTGAAATAAACCTGCTGTCTCAAAAATATTTTTTTTTTTTTGACCCATGCTTTGACAATGTCTGGAGATGCCCTGAGTAGATCACTGGCATTAAAATGAAAAAGAGAATGGATGTGATCCGGTAATTTTATACAAAGGAAATGCACACAATAAGACTCCTAAAGACAAACAAAATACAAGGACAGATAAGATTGCATGTGTTTACCTCTAAAAGAACATTTTATATCTATAGGCAAAACCCATAAAAACATAACAAGTCCTACTAATACAGGTTGCTAATACATAAGGCACTATTTGCATGAATAACATTGTGATCATTGAGCATAAAAATAAGGAAACAAAGACGAAGGATTGAAACAATAGAATCTACCAAAACACTGTACAATTGCTCCCTTTTGTGGTTTAATGAACATTAATTCAATTGCATTGTTAAAAAATACATTATTTACTGTATCATGTCGCAGAAAACATTCAGTGGATTTAGAACAAGAACATGACATGGCAAGCTAGGAGTTTTTTGGTTTACATCACTGAACAGAACAATCAAGTGAAAGACCTCTACATTTTTTATCACCTCTGGATTAATAATTATCACTTAACAAAAATAGATTTGTAAACAGTGAGAGAATATCAGTTCAGTCGTTCACAGCATACTTATTAGAACACATGATTATTGAATTATTTTCAGCCCTAACACTTTCAACATGCCCGACACCCATACAAAATTCAATCCTAGTAACTAATACACGTGCAATTTTAATAAATTTACGCTGATCGTAAATGAAATTGCGTTGCTTAAATGTCTCGCTTCTAGGGCAAATGAGTCGGAAGTGGCAAATTCTTTTTTTAAGTAAACGCGATGAAGCAATCTATGTTCTTATTATTTTTCTCTATATTTTAAATCAACAAAAGTTAAAATGTCTTTCCGCAAAGTATTGCTATTTTTATTGGATATTCGACATCTGTAAGCATAGAAAACTTCTTGTTTGAAATTGCAACATCTCACTCATTCACTCTGGATGCAAGACATGTTGTATTTTTAAACCTGAAATATGAGAATGTATACATTCTATTCATATGAAACGATAGATGCAGATACACAAATAGATACATTTTTTTTGTGTCTCTGTGCATGGAAAGCAAAACTATGTGAGACGATCACAGTAAATCATGCCTAAAGCTACAGTTTTCACATACGCCGGTATTGAGTTATTAACATCTATAAAAACTGAAATCTAGGACGTTGAAGACATGAAAGAATTATTTAAGTTATTCCATATTGAAGACAACACTGGTTTACTATAGGGCAAACTATTTCTTTTAAAGGAATGAAATTCAAAATGAAAGCCTGATACACCGTGGATGCCACACATCTATGCCTTTTCTCAAGCTTCTCAAAAAGAATTTTTTTCCAGGACAACCTAGGTTAATTTCTGAGAGTTTTTAAGAAATATGTGAACTGAAATGAAAATCAATGGCTTTGTTAATGTGTACTCTATGAGCAATAGAGTTGTCAGGAAAATTTGATATACAGACCTCGTCGGCAAGGAAGAAGCAAAACATGGTTAGTAATGTGCCAGAGTTATTTATAATAATTCAAGACCCGTTTTCCAAAGCTCAATATTTGCATGTTTTTTTAAAATCAGAGTTACCTTTCTTACTTGATTCAATAGTAAGCATCAAAACATTCGGTTTTCAACCCAAAATTGGTAAATAAAAGCTCACCTCATAATGTCATGTGCTTTTTACACAGACAAAGAGGAAGAAATGAGAAGTTTTTGTTCATGTTCTCTAAAACTTGATCAAATGCAGATACTGAGTTTTGGAAAATGCTCTTCAATTGGTCCATCTAACCTTAACATACCTTGACAAAAAAAACAACCAACACTTCAGATTATTAAAGGCCTACAACAGTTTCCAGCGTTTAAAAAATACAGTGGAACTCAAAACTACTGTTTCAATCTGCAATAAACTCTAGTCTTAGGCTTTCCAACATTTTTTTAAACTCCGTAAGCATGTTACTGTATTTCAGATTTGTGTAAAGGCGTACTTTACTGATGTTTGCTACAACAGTTTATTTAGCCACGTTATGAGTAAAAGTGAGAGAACAGAGTCAAATCATCACGCTATTAAGCAGGTGACAGGTTTCTGTTTCAAGAAGGCACTGGCTGGCTATGAGTTTCGTTTGGCACATGGAAAAGAACGCATTCAACCAGAACAGCTTTCCTACACTCTAGTCAATAAGCATTGGAAGGCATACTAATGTTGTCCTGCAAGTAATAGTGGGTCAGGTACAAAGAAAATAGAGAAGTCACGCTCACTGGTTCAGAAAGGGGCACAGAACAAAGCCGAAAAACAATTAACCACCTTGAGCCCTTGATAAAGCAAATGAGGAGAGTAGTAATGATATCAAAATTTATCATCAACACAAGCCTACTGTACATTATCAGAATCCGATTGGAAGCTTTTCTTCACAGTTGACAGTTGAACTTTGAAAACAAATGTGGTCGCCTGCATTATTGCTTGCTCATTCTGGATTCCAGATTTGCCTTAAAGCACAGAGAGTAAACTTTTTAACTATAACTTCCAAATGTTTTTGCTGTGAAGTATTAGCAAAGAACCAACAAGTGAGTTTAGTAGACATCAGGAAAATGAGGGTGAGCCCTTGCCTAGGTTAGCAAAACATGCAGCTCAAACTGTCAAACACATACTAATATACTATACAATCAACTTATTCTTTTTAGTTTCAGAAAAAAAAGGTAAAACACCCTAGATTGAACCCACTCTACGTAAAAAATGAGATTTATGGTTTTAAATGGTAAGACAAAAATAGAATAAGTGTTTTCTAAAATCCAAATCTCTCTCCTACTGGTGATGCTGTTTTAATCCCAAAACTTCCAACTTTTTGTGGACACTGCCCTGCTTAACATTAACACAGACAACTAAGAATGATTGAGTTCTGAGATCAATGTTTCATATTATTAAGTTCCTGCACGGATGTGATCCTTCATGATATTCATAAATTTATTTTTCATGCACATCTAACAAGTACTAGCTAGTTGTTTAAACCCAACTAGGTTCTGCATTTTCTTGAACTAAAAAAAATTTCAAGTAATGTAAGATTTACTTACAGATTTTTTTCTCTCAGAAATTTCTTAAATCTTATCAAATTTTATTCTTAAAATCTATGAAAGGAAAAGAAGTTCTTTTCAATCCATTTATTTTGTTGTCTTAAAAAAAATATTGAACTAACATATAGCTCTTTGTATTAAAAAAATAATGAAACTGGATAAAAGCAAGATTATTTTTTACGTATGTATACACATAAAAGCTGTACAGAATGAATGTAAAGAGTAAATACATAGGTTACAAATTTCCTCAATAAATAAATATTTTTTTCCCCCATAAGAAAGTTGTAACCACCTCTCTCTATGTACACATTAGAGTTTGGAATCCTATGATACAGATGATAGGGCATGGAGTATTCAGCAAGACAGTTCTGAAATCTTCAAACATACACAAACCTCAGGCTACTTCAATAGACACAAATCTTCATAAAACCCTGTACGTTTATGCAATCCAAAATTTTCTACATACAAGTAAAAAAAAAGAAGAAAAATTCATCAACAACAAACAGTTTATATTAAGTGAATATTTCTATACCTAGACATAACTAGAGCTTGAGTATTTTACATCAGGCTTGGGGTGGACGATGGTCAGTGAACGTTGACCAGGACCTCGGTAGGTACGACAGCCTGACTTGCTGTTGGGGACGCTGTCACGGTGGAGGATACAATCGTCTCCTGGCTGACAGGCGGCCAGTCGTCTACGTTGATTTCTTGCTGGAGAACCTTGTACTTGCTCTTCTCCACCTTCTTGAGCTGGTCAATACGCTTGTACAGACATTTGAGCCAGCCACTTTCCATCACAATCCACTGAGAAAAAAATAAAATAGAACATTCATTACTACAAAGAATTTTTCTTATACAATGTTAGATGTAAAAAATATTTCAGCTACGCATGCATATGATCTACACATAAGAGCACGAAATTTAAAACTGTAAGTTTTGATTCACAAGGTGCAGGCTGAGAACTGTATTTATTTCTAAAAGCAACAGGGCATGGTAAAATCTTCCATTTCCCAGACTTGTAGTACAACTAGTTTTATATATGACGCTTGACTTGCTCTGGCATTTGTTTAAAAACTTGAAATTTTTAAAAAATTGGAAAATTCAACTGAATTACAAATAAATTCTAAATGTAAGTATACAGAATTAACAAAATACATATCCACATAAAAAATCTCCACAGCAGAGAATTGAAAGAGAATTCAAAAAGCAGTGCATGACATGAACCTTGCACTGCTCAAAGGTCGAGACCCTGATTATACAGCAGCTATAATGCAGAAATACCCCTAAAGTTAACAACAACCATTTACATTAAATCTACACTCTAAATCTTACAAACCCTGCAGGTCTGCCAAATTAAAACAGCTGCTATGAATAAAAGTTTGTTAAAAAAGAAAGACCCAACAAAAATCAACATAAGTTCTCAACTATAAAAAAGCATAACAACAAGGCAAAATGGTTAAAATTAACACCTTCGGCTGGTTTTTTTTTTATGCCAGAGAATCTTGAAATATTTTACCTCTTGTCAATCTTTCAGAAACTTTATACATTAAAAATATAATTACACATACGTACAGTGTTATTTAAACAAGCAACAAGAATAAAGAAGAGATTAAAAAAAAACCTCACCTCTACAACACATGAGAGTATAAAGCAGCCGACAGCCATCGACAAGACCAGTCTAAAGCGGAATGGTGTGTGCTGTAGTGGCATCATCTGAGAATTGAAGTAACCAGTCACAATGATTTGCTTTCCACCCCCATAGCACGATTAAGTCATTCCAACTGGATTGAGGCATGTAAATTAACAATACAATGGATATTTCAACCAAAATAATAAAAAATATGTTATGTTTGACCTTTTGACCCCTCTACTGCTGAGTTCTAACGTCAGTGTTGATCTATGTCAGGAAAGGAAGTTAAAGCCAGCACTAGATCTCCATAAGGGAAATCTTAAGATCTACTTTGTTTGTAATCTTTAACATTACATATGTTATTACTTTTTTTTATTATTAATGAAATTTACGACACAGAAAAAGCCTGTATTCAGATCTAACTTTGATACAGATCTATTTGGCCAAAGTCATCACACCTCAGCACAGAGGTGGACAAAATGGCGAGCTTTTTACAAGTACCCAAATTTTTTTTTTTAATTTAACAGCAAAGGGGCAAAAATAAAAGGTAGTCTGAGGAACACCAAAGAAGAAAAGTAGTGAATGTCACATTATTACTACTGTCTTATTAAGGAAAAAAAAGGATGAGCCTAGGTACCAGATTCAGGACAAATATCTAATATGATTAAAAGTTATCATCAAGACCTTTCTTCTCTATAGCGAAAACAGCTATCTTAAAACTGTGAGGAAATGAGACGCATTCTGGTCCCAGTGGAATACACAAACCTACTTTGAGCAAGAGCCTGTTCAGGCAAGCAAAGAGTATACTATAGTATGCCAGCACTAGATCTCGTCAAGGGGAATACTATATTATGGCTGTTTTCAAATTGTCTAGAGCCCCACAAACTCACATCAAGAAGCTCAATAAGAGCGTGGACTGGTGACAGCAGTAGGAAAGTGGAGAAGGCAAACAGCAGGACCAGCGTGACGCTGTACAGAACTGTGGACAACAAATGTACGAATACATGAAAAGCATTACATAGACTTATCTATCTTCAATATACATAAATAATCACACTGAATTTTAAGTTCAGTAATTGAGGGAAGAGTATTAAAAATGTTGTTAAAATCTTTTGTTAGGAGCTTTGCCACAAAGTGAGCTGCTAATTATGTCTTGATGATAACTGCAGGAGTTGTATCAATTATCTTACTTTAAACACTTGAGTATTTAACATACTTAGCAAATTTACGCATAACTCATCAGATGTAAAAATGAGTAAGGCATTTTACAAATGGGCTAGACAGAAAGGAGCAGGTGTTGGAGAAGACTACTAAAATATGCCGACTAAAAGTAAAGGCTATGGAGGTGCTCACCGTTGGTGTAGATCGGCTTTCGGAAAGGCGGACCCGTGGAGAAAGTGTAGGCCACAGCAATGTACATGAAGGACGAGACAAGAAAGATGATAGTGCTCTCCCATGTTCTAGACTCTGCGTCGTCACTCGGGTTTGTGCCTCCCAAAAGAGTAGAGTTAAAGTCCAAGTCAGTCATGTTTTTGTGGGAGCCTGCAGGAACATAAAACCTGGGAGGAGAAACAGACACCAGATTGCAGTTATTCAACGCAAGGTCAGCACTGACAGTTATGTCATGATAGTGGGATTCTTTTGTAAATATAGAAAGAGATATGTTTGAACAAATTGTTACAATAGTTTTCAAAATAATTTGAAGTCTGAATAAGTCAATATTTCCACCATTTGATGAGGCTTATGAGAGACAAATTTTGTATGCTGACAAGATCAATCAATTTAGATCTTATGTTTGAGATCAACTTAAGTTCATAGAATGCCATATAACAGTATTGATGTGTTGGAGAAGCTTTTACTTAATTCTATTTGATTTCCTTCAGCTCAAAGCACAACACAAACAACTATAAATCTTCTATGTTTAACCATCTTAATATCATGTTGATTCTCTACCACTTGGTGTTGAGCAATCCATTAAGAACCCAGCACAATGTGTTAAACATCCAAACATCAAAAAGTGAAAAGTAAACTAAAGCTCCTTATTGCCAGCACAAAAACAGAAAGTATTTGGTGAAACAACGAGGTATAAACTAAACAACCTCGTTACTCTCGACCGCAGATCTTAGGTTTCACCCAACAGTAATTACATACAGTGAACCTCGGATTCAACCAACTTTGAGGAAAATATAGAAAGTTCGTTGAAGCCGAGGTTGGTTCAAAGGAAGTTTTCTATGAAGTAACCCAAAACAAATCAAAGGAGAAAGTTCTACACTATCTACCAACTTTGAAATCATTTCGAAACTAGAAAGAATCTATAGAACAAACACATATTGTGGTACAATTTTTTCTAACGCTAGCCGTTTTTTTCCTCTGATATAAATATTACTCTGTCTGTCTGTCTGTCTCTTCCTGATACATTGTACTATGATGGCTCTATGGCTGATAAAGGGAATAACATAACATAGACATGCTCAGAAAAGACCCATCATTTATTTGAGTTTCACTACTCCTAGTTCTAGTTTGCTGAAAACGAGGTTGGTCTCAAATTAGTTTGTTCTATACGAGGAAATTTTTAAGGAACTAAGAAAAAAAAAATCAGGACTTTATTTCACTTCATTGGGTGCAAGGGTTGTTGATCCCAAGGCTGTTGGACACAAGAGCCTCAGTAGACATTAAGTTCTTATACTTTTTTTCTAAGTGACTGCTTGAGAGCATATGTGTGCAGCCTACCCCTGACTGCGTAGGTAGAAGAAGCTTGCCACCTGGAACGCTCCCACCAGGAACACTTGAGACATGATGGACACCAGGTTGGAGGATTTCACCAGACTGCCTGGCGGCTTCTTCTTCACCAGCCGATCGTAGGCAGCTGTGTTGCCCACTGGTGGCAGACAGACAAATACAAACATGGTCAAACGTGAAATTTGGGGGTTTTAAGACTTGCTACTTGCTATATATGGATCAGTTTTCCTGAAAACCTTACATTGTGGTATGTGATAAAATAATAAGTTAAAAACTTTAAAAATTCTACTGTGGAAACCCTGACGAAAGACCTTGTAAAATGTTGCTAGAGCTGTCTTGTAACAAGGGGAGGTTTTAGTTCATCACTACACCCAGAAAAGTAGATGTCTTCACATTAGATGAGGAGTGGTCTTTATTGAGGTTGTCTTCATTCAGGGAGTCTACTGTATTTAACAAGAATAGTAAACAATATACATGCATCTATCAGAGATACCATTTTTTTTAGAAATGACTGAAAAATGTTAATTACATTCTAACTTTCATAAACATATACGCAAAAAGCAATAGTAGC
>BMAT01013109.1:73934-85484 GCA_019649035.1 Elysia marginata | reverse complement strand
CAAGCCTTGCAAAGTTTTAACCAACAAAAAGCCAGGGCATGGTAACAAATGTATACCAATAACGGTGAACTTACTCCAGGTGCTGCAACTGTTCTATCAGATGGCACTTCTGATCTGGCGACATTCTCGCAAAGATCGTTCCCTGCACACAGATCTGATGTATACATAGAAAGTCATTCAGTGAGATATGCACTTCTTTCTGGTATAATTGATCTGTTTTACACATGAGAGTTTTACTGCATTCTGATTTTGCCATTTTCGACATATAAACATGAGCATAAGAAGTTTATAATTTTCTAAAAAAATTTACTATTACGAATGATTTGCTATTTCTTCAGCCACAGTTTTTAAAAAATTTTCATGCCCCTTTGCAGGCATAATATAAGTTTTTTTTTAAATAGACATAAGCAAAATTACTTCTCAACAGATTTCAATAATTACAATGTAATTATGACAAAGGTCATGCTGTTTTTCTTTTCTCTCTTTTTTTAAATGTTTTTTTTTTAAATGTAATTTGAATACCATAGTCTCAAAATAAATACCTTTCTCAACACAACTCATTACTGTATGATATAAATCTCTACAGAAATAAATAAATGATCCAGTTTTTTTTCTTCTATGACACAAAAACTCAACTGTTCTTTTTCTCTTTTGTTTAAAAAAAATAATGAAGTTGTTGATTTTACAAAGGAGAAATTGGTGGCACCTTTCTGAGAACCTATGAGAGGAGTCATCAGTAATGCAATTTTTTGCAGATGAGAAACTGTATAAAGAGCTGTGATATCTCCCTCTTACCTTCGGTAGGAGATCTGGGAAATGGTTGCAAATGACCTGGTAAGACTTTCCATTGATGGCCAGGTGTTTTCTGTGAGGGATATCCAGATCCATGTTGAGGCTTGTGTATCTCTGTGGGGGTGAGGGGACAAAACAGTGCTATCATCAAGGTATAACTTGTCAGTTAATCTATGTAGCAAGACAGTGGCTTCAAAGATCTTACACCTTTAGGCCATACCTTTTATACTTTACTTATCAATTGAAGTTTTTACTAATGCAAAGTGTTAATTCAACATGTTAGTATTTACTTGCAAAATGTACGGTTAGTTTATACTTGCAAAATTGTTATGGCTTTTAACATGCGCACACCTTAGAAAATTTAAAGAAAGATGTTTAGTGCACACTTTAAGAAGTAAGGAATTACAAATAGAAAGAGAAAGGGATATTTTTATCGCTGGCGGTTTTGTCTACTTCAAATCTTAGCAAGTTGTTGTTAACAGAAAGCATAAGCTCAGCAAATGGTTTGTTATGTCAATCATATAATGGTTTGCTATGTCAATCAAGAGAAATGAGAAACTCAAAGACACAAAAATTACATGAGAGGGCTGTTATTCAAAGAAGGTGTGTACATTTTTTTCACCATTATTTTCTTTAACAAAAAATGACTGTGAAATGTTTGTGCAAAAATTGAAAATATTCGATAAATTGATAAAAAACTAAACTAAAATGTTATCAGCTTATCTTATAACATACTGGTGTTTACTCAAAAGATCAAAGCTACACAATATGCAACTACAAACATGTTTATCTCTCTGTTTAATTCTGGCACTAAAAGCTCTGGACCACGACCACAACTAAAGCTTGAATGACTGTAAAGAATGTGCACCTCGGAACAAGAAGTTGAACACATGTCTCAAAACCAATTCTAATGAAAGAGGTGCCGCTCTTGTTTCAAAACGACGAAAACATAAATTATCTGAGAGATAAAATGTAGTTTTGACTGAGTCTCTTTGACTAGAGTGAGAGTAAGCTTTGTGATATCCTCCATTCATCTGTTCTGGTTGTGAGGCATGTGGTGAAATTTTGTTTCTCACCCCTACCTTTACACAAGGTGAGGTCAAGGAAACTGAATTTAAAATATCACACATTGTGTATTGCAATTCCAAGAAAAAAAAATGAAAAGACAAAATATATCCAACAATTTTGGAAGTTGAGAAAAATTGCAAAGCTTCTATGGCATGAAATGTAGATTTGCTTCCTCTGTGACTGGCAATAACCTTGTTTTATTCTTTGCCGTGAGACTCAACTACTACATAGACTTGATGAAGCTGCATTACTTATACAAAGAATCGATTAGTTTAAAAGCTGATTTGGGCAGTCGAACCCTAACATGTAAACTAAATCAATCCCATGAAGATAAGCATGCCCAATCAAAGGCTTCTCTTGTTGTTCACACACGTAAACAGCAAGTAAAAATATTACAGAGAAAAACTCTTCCATTTGAAAAAAAGACAGGTGTAGAAATTGTTTTTACTCTTCAATTTACATCAATGCCATGGTTAAAGTTTCAACAATAAAAATTAGGTTTTTTGAATATGGTTAAAGTGTGACATTATTGAACTTGAAATTAGCAGCTGTAACTAATACAATAATTTTTTTTTCAGGATGATATTTATAATAATAGGATGGTTGGATCACTTACTTGGCCAATGGTCAAAGTATCTATGCATGATGTTTTCTATTAACAGTAGATTTGTAAATGAAGTAAGTGACAATCTGTGACAATTCTGATAACAGGTGGTCACATGCTAATGTGCATGCTAGATTGAAATTATTTCTGCATCTTCAGTGCAAGATTTTAAGGACAAATGTGAGATTGCCTGGAAAAACCAGGCCCATGTTGGAACATTGACATGTAAGGTTACTACCATTTTCAGATAGACTATTTCCTGCCCTTTTTGAGTTTGAAAAAAAAATACAGCTCCAGTGTTCTTAAAGTTCAAGATCTTTCCCTTCTAAACAGCAAATAATAGCAGGTGGTACAACAAAAGTTTTAACTGAGGGGGCCGTAATTCAAACCCAGTCTGGGTGACTTACACCTGAGTTTCCCTAGCCATCAAAAAACGTTAATTTTTAAAAGTGCAATTAGATCTTTATAAAGAAACAAAACAATGTTAAGACAAATAAAACATGCTGAAAAAAAAACCCTGTACAACTAGAAATCACCAGACAGAAGAATATGAAACCGTCTGATAGTGATATGGCAAGGACATGCAGCATCACTGGTGTCTGACTGACGGGTGGGCTGGCAGATGTAAGAGTAGGGGGTATGATGGGAAGATGAGGTGGTTTCCTTTGGTACAAACCTGATTACGAGGGTTTCGAGGATCAGAAACAGCCAAGGTATCCCCATCATCAGAGAGAAGTGGTTGGTTCTGTGATACAAGGGTGGGAAAGGGAGGCCACATTAAAACACCCACTGCTACAGACTAATAAACCCACACAAGAAAAAATCATATATCATCTTCCACTAAGTGAGAGCAGTTGTGAATGAGATCATAGCGCAAACTATCATTCCTGTTAGCAAACTGCCTCTTTGAAGTAAATTGGTTGCAGACAAGAACAATAATATTGTGCTCTATTCTCATTCCCAATAGAAGAATATATACAGAAAAGAGAAGTTTTTTTTTTGTTCTAATGGTTATCAATTGTTAAGAAATATTGCATCTTCAAGAACAAAATGTAAAGGCTGCAAAAGGCTGTCTTTGTGCTGGTCTTGTCCATTTCATTAGAGTAAACTAGAGTACCCTCAAAAGCAAATAATACTGGGGCAAAGGAGAAAAAAAAACTCCTCCAAAAGGGCGCCCAAAAGAGCCAAAAATTATTCACATTTTGTGTGATCACTAAAGTTGAAAAAAAAACTAGTTTGGTAATATAGAGCTATGATGTTTCAGAACATTAGAATTTATATAAAGATTTTTTTTTTAAATGAAAGAGGAGTACACAAATTAGACTAACACTGCCTGCGATGTTAGTGTATTGATTAGATCTCCCCAGTCTCTACAGCAGAGAAATGAAGTTAGCAGTGTTATGTTAAACAGCACACACTTGCTCAATCAGCCCAATATTTTATATAAAAAAAAGTAAAGGCGATAACAAAGAAAGGAAAAGAAATAATTTTGAAAGGATAAGGATTGAAAATATGTTTTAAAATTTGTAACAAAAAAAATGAAACTTTAGTCTGATGCCTATTCAAGTAAGTAAAAGAAAGAAACTTGGGTACAGATTGATCTCCCTTTAAATATCTTGTGACCAGCCTAATTAAGACAGATGTTCAGAAGTTAATTTGAGAAATTTATTGATTTTTCCACTTTTTTCTTGTCATATTAGTTGCAAGAAATTTCTTGTATATCTTTGCTTTTAATTTTGATAACGTCATGCAATTTTTAGTTGGAATTTGAGAAAAAATTGAGGTAGAAAGAGAGAAAGAACAAGAGAGAGATAAAAGAAAGACTGCCAATTGAAGAGATGCTTCATTAAAAATCTGCCACATATTGAAAAGGACTTAAAATTTTCAGATTTCAGAAATTTGTAGCTAGAAATTAAAGGGGTCATTGCATAATTGAAAATGAAATTTAAAAAATAACAAAAGCAAAACATCTCTCACAATAATATTATAAAAAAATAAATCAAACCACAGGTACACCTGCATGAAAATCTGAACCAGTTCTTCAGTTCTTAATGGTGTACTCAATACCAAATAAAATGCCATTCACTCAATGGAGCCGCAGCCTAAGTACCCAGAACTGCGCCATTTTTGCCAATTTATTTTCACCTCAGTACAAAAATTAGTAATAGAAAGCAGAAAAGAGTTTTTTTCAAAGGGAAATCACCAAATTTAACTATGAAAGATACCTATCTAACAATATCAGGATGGCTGCCTATAGATACGACGCAACTTGAGCACTCACAACAGCATGAACATAATTTCCATTGCTCACCCCACAAATACCATTAGAGTTCGTAGCATAATTCTAGCTTTGCAAAACCTCAGTGATAATAGCAGAAACTTGTCTAATTTCAATATTTTTTTTCTCCCAACCCGACCATGTTTGCTTGTTAAAAAGATAAAAAATCTTCAAGTTATCAACAGCAACAAAAAGATCAAACTTAAGCAAGCACCCTCAGGTCTTTAACAACCAGCCTCAAATGATAATTGTCGGAACTTGTCTAATTTCAATAATTTTTTCTCTAAGACCAAAAATGTTTACCAGGTAACTGGTAATTAACAGCAACAAAAAAAATCAAACTTAGCAAGCACCCTCAGGTCTATGACTACCAGCCTCGATATTTTAAAAAATTACCCATTGTTCAGACTCAATAGAAGTAGGAGATCCAGGAACGTCAGAATGCTGTCAGTTTGTTGGTACCAGATTTTAAGATGTTAACAATAATGTGTCACATTTGATTCATATCTTTCAACTTTGATTTCAAATACTGCTGCACTTTATTAAATAACAAAGACCTAAAAATTGTTAATTTTTTTTTAGCTAGAGAAACAATATGTCTTAAAACCAGTGCTATTGAGTTTCCGAATTTTCATATTCCTGGGTGTTACCTTTTTTGACAATACATTTTTCTGAGTTTCCAAAGACAAAAAAAAAACTTCTAGTGATTATTCAAAATTTTGTGGGAAGACATTAAAACTTTTGCTGATTTAAAACACAGAGAAAAGAGAAGAAAAAATTGATTTCTAAAGACGTTTTCTCACATAAGGACTTCCGACTTGTGACTTATCAACACTGGTTGAGAGAGATATATTCATTTTAACTGTCACATTAGATACAATCAGGACACATACCAACAGTGATGGGTGCAGTTGATACACAAAAAGCAGGAAAATTACAAGCCTTTCTGGAAAATATCTTGAAGCTGAGGTACAGTCAGTAAGGTCAGCAACTGCTGCCAGTATAGACTCATTGACCAGTGCGATACTTGAAAGGCTTTCACACCAGTTTACTTGCATGTTTTACATTCACAAGTCAAAAAACTATGAAGGCATATGAATTTAAAGCAAAAATTCTTTAACATAACGAGCGTTTGAATAAAATACAAAGCTTTTTCAAAACTGAAAAATGCCTGCTTTGAAACTGCAAAGACAGGAAAATATTGAAAACAAATTTAAAAAAAACACTGAAAAAAACCCTAAAAAGCTTGCATTCCTAAGGGCCAAAAAAGTGTTAAGTTTAGACAAAAGGTCAGCCATACAGAAGGTTCTTTAAATTCACAAACATGTTAACAGAAGCCAAGAAAGTCAAATGCTCAACCAAACATCAAAGTTTCTTCTTCTGGATAAACGGCAAAAAGATCAATCTTGAAACCATATCCGTGCCAGTTTTTTTGTCATTGTGTGAAAAAAAAAACAGATGATATCTAAAAATTGTCCATAAGAAATTTTTACAAAGCCAACAGCATTACTTGGCCTTATGTTGAGGAGAAATAAAGGCACACCTTGGCAACCGATCCTCATGTCTAGCAATACAAATTTCAGAAGATGTTATATCACAATAGGCATGGAGCCATACAGAGGAGTAGAACTTGTGACACGCCTTCAAAAGCAAAGTCCAAGACAGACAACAGCTTCAAGTTATTATAGAGAATACAGCTATGTTAACCTGCCAGGGTTTTCAGTGAAACACTTCGAACGCAGGCAACCTCAGGTCAAGTAGGTCACTTATTTAACATGATAAACCATCATCAAAGAGCGTGAGTACCTCGTGATCTGTGTCCACCTCTGTAGCGCTGTTGCTGGCATCTTCCTCGTCCACTCCGTGCTCAGCCTCCTCCCACTCAATGCTAGCCGACTGCTGGCCCTTGCTGAGGTCTGGCTGGTGTGCGTGGACGAGGATGACACGCTCCTTAGGTCCCACCATGGAGCAGTTCCTTGCCACACTCACTGCTGTCTGCAGCATGTCCCCTGAAAACCATACAGATAAATAAAAAGATGCTCTAGATTTCTCTAAACTATTTTATTATCTTTCCCCAGCTGCTGAAAATTTTTAAAGTCTAATTTTCTTTGTTGGACTTTATATGCAATAGAAATTTCAACTGCGGCTTTTAGAGGACCATGTGCATTATCAAGAATGTAGTGCCACATGCAATATAAAAGCAGAAAAATTTTTGGTGAACATTTTTATACCGCTGACAAACAAACTGCTCAGGATTACTTATGATTATTAACTTGTCCGATACAACACAATTTTACACCTTATCTAGCAAACTCAGCAGCCCCTGTTAAACTATCCTAAATTGATCACCAGACTTTCACTTAACTTCTGAAAGGAAAAACTACAAAAAAATGGTTATCGGCTTCCACAGCCAAAGGCAGTTTCAGATACTACAGATTTCAAGACAATCATTTTTACATCCATTCATCATTTTTTTCTAAACAATTTAGTAATAAGATGTTCCAAGAATATACAGCATTTTTAGTCTGTTTCAAGATAAAAAAAAAACCTCCCTGAAACCTGCACATACCAGTGATCATGACAGAGCGTATGTTAGCAGCCTTGAGTGTGCGTATCACCGGAGCAGTCTGTGGCTTGAGTTGGTTCTGTAACACAAGCAGGCCTAGGAAGGTCAGGTCCTTCTCCACCTTGTCTCTGGAGAACCAATCACAACACATTTCATAGACGTTTTAAAGGAGAGACGATCACAAACTTAGATCTAGCACAGACGAGACAAAACACTGAACATGAACAGAGTAGGAACCAAACCCGCAACACTTGCCAGGACCCACCGTCTTGCCAGACAAGAGACCAGACAAACTGATCTCTAAGAATCAATCACTAGATTTTTATGTAAGCGTCGTATATGTAACAATCATTATGCATATTTTCCATATTCCTGCAATGAGCAAACAATCTCATTCACTTAACCTGTCACCATACTTACAACACAGGACTGTATGTAGCTTTCACACAAAGCTATCAAATCCTCATCTACTGTCTCCAGCATTTACAGACCTACATTTCTAGTAGTAGAAACAACAACAACAAATCATGCTGAGGTGGCTGACACATGTACAAGATCACCTACAGACAGTGCTCACCAAAAACTGTTGTTCACTTATAAGAAAGGGCAGTTTTCTCACAAAACAAAAAAGAAAACAACAGATTTTACCTTTCACAGGGTGTCTTAAGTTAGAAGTTGTTTCCCTGGTGTGATTCTCGGGTAAAATAATACACAAGTAGTCAGATTGGACACTGTCTTGTTGTCTTTATAAAAAGGTTACAACTACTGCTATTTAGAAACGTACCTGTGCCTGGTTCCCCATAGCACAGAAGATTTTGATGCCTGTAAAACGTTTTTTCTACAATATTTATTGACGGTACAAAATCTCTACCTTGAAATTCTTTGAACTTGATGCCAGGTGATTTTGGGATCCATCGGTCTGTGAGCAAGGGCAATCACTCTGAAGCCTTGTATCGAGTAGCTGTGTAGCACTGAGTGGAAGTCATGGGGCACTAAGCAGTTTGAAAAATAAAACAGTGTTAGAAAAATTGACTTCTAAACATAGATTAAACTTTAAAAGCCTATACCTCAAAACTACGCCTTGCAACTAAAGACTCATTGAAATGGAATGCCACAGACATATGATGTTAGATCTTTTGTAACATTACACCAAGCAAAGTTTTGTAGAACACTGCCTTCAGTAGTTGCAGTGCCCAAATACCCTACAATTTAGCCATGATGTGCTGCCTTTAAAATTTTAATTCCTCTCGGTTTGATGGTAGCCCTATGTTCTCTCTAATTAAGTTTTTTTTACTTTAAATTTTCTGAAAAAAAAAACCATTATCATTTATAAAATATCACTGTTAACCGTTCTCTGATAAAAAGAAAAGGTTTGGTAAAGATTTATCACTTTTCTGTTCCAAAATCATCCTGCCTCTGTCACATTGATGTAGAGAATTATTAATTCTATTCTGATCGATGAACTTGACACCATCACCATCAACAAATCTCATCTTTTTATTTGTGTTATCAGGTGACTTATTCTGATCCTAGCTCTGGTTATGATATGTATTCTTCGAAGGGGTAAATCTAAATTAGAACTTGTTCTCCTCATCCATCTTGTCTGCATGTGGAGACATATGAATATCTTTCCTTTCTCTTCTATTGTTACTGTCTCTTTCATGCTCCTAACCCTCACTTCCTTGTGTTTTACTTTTATTTTCATTACTTTAATATTCGTCAGGTTTATATTGTTGCCAAGCAAAAGTTTAATGATGCATCTATCTAGTACTAAAGCTCTTAAATTTTCTTTAACACTAGGTGTTTCAACAAAAATAAGCACTGTAGGTGATTTAATAGTCGATCCATCCCTTAAGACTTGTTCTAGTGGTCTCTAAGTCATATTGAGAATAAATCTTGTTTTGAATGCTGATAAACCAGCATGTGTCTCTCAAAACCTTCCTCTCTTCCCATTAATGATAGAATTTTCCATTATGAAAATTAGATTTTCCTCTAAAATTGCCTCTGTTGTGGTTTTGTCTAAATCTGGGTGGACACCTTTGTTCTTCTGATGATATGTCCACTGCGGCTCCAGTCCAGCCCTATATGCACTGTCAGGTGTGCACGTACGTAGTCACGTACTGTAAAGCTAGTTACACTCTTTCTGTTTATTAAGCTAAACAAAAAAAAAGTCATGTATGTTAGTGTACATCTTTCTGGATCTGTTGGCCGTTGGTGTCCTTCCCGACCCCAAAATCAGCTTCAGACCTATAGTTACAATGCGCAAGTTTACAATAAGAAAGTCATCAAACTATATCTAACACTTAAACTCCATATATACTGTAAGAAAGACTTCAAGCTCCGTCTAACGCTTCAACAGAAGTTCTACTATGAATATGATAAATTTATCAAGCTATCACCACATAAACATAACTTTTACTGTAAGAATATGATCAAGCTATACCTAACACTTAACCAGAACCCACCAGACTCTGGCCGACAAAGGGAAGCAACTTTCTCCGGAGCACCTTTACAGTGGATGTCCATGTGGTCCTCTCCCATGGTGCGAGTGATCACACTCATTCGCTGAGCCGACGAGGAGAAGGTGAACTGACGAATGATGCCCACCTCAAACGGGTGCTGGTAGGGAAAAACAAATGATTATACAAAAATATATATAAAGACTCAAAAACGACCAATAACAAGCAGACTGTTTCCAGCCAAGCCTTGGTTTTCTATTTTGCGTGCAGTCCAAGTTCAGGGTATATAAATAAAGCTGGTGCTGTAAAAAGCTAAGAGTAAGCAACGCCATGTGACATGTCAGGTTAGCATGCTTACTACATATTAATACTGTACATAGAAGCTTCCTAAAAGAAGAAAATGGGAAAACATTCATAAAGCAATAAAGACACATTAGATATCTGGAGCATTTTAGTCATTTTGTATATATAATCTGAAAGAACTCTCCTTTTATACATCAAGTTTGATATTTCTGATTTCACACATTTTGGATAAAAAACCATATCATAATAATAAATAGAGAGCTTAAGATCTTTAAGGCAAATATTTTCTTTAATACAGAGATAGATAAATTACAAGTCATAGATTTGTGGAGGGGAGCGAGGAGAGAAGGATTGAGACAAAAACTTTCTTTAACTCTTTCTGTTAGGAATTTTTCACGCATCATGCCATATTTATTTTTCACGAGTTTTAACAAAGTTGTCTATTCTCAATTTTGGTTACCATAAGAATGCTCTCAGCATCATCTATCTCTCTGTCAACAGCGTTTGTCCTAGTTTGTAGACGATTGACTTTGTCTCGGTTGAGGAGAAGACAAAAAATGTACCAACCTTGTGAGCGTCCTTATGGTACAAAGAGAGAGATTTAGCAACGCTGACAGCGCTCTTACCGTCAAGGAGAGTTAAGTGTAGGAACATTTTAAAAATAAAAAAGGGGTAGAGAAATAAAAGGCACAAGGCGAGGGTTGAGATTGAGCTATTTGAAAGGGAAGTTTGGATGATGTGTAAAATAAGAAACAATAAACCAAAGAAGAAATATCAAGGGGAAAATGGGTAAAATGGGATGTGGTTAAAGAAAACCCAATTAATTTTAAAGAGGGTTGGGAGATGGCTAGAAATGAAGGAGAGGGAGAAATAAAAGGTAGAAACTGGAAGAATGGAATGAGAGAGACAAGAGAGGAGATTGAGAAGTATAGAGAGTAAATGGAGTGGGAAGAGAAAGAAATACAAGAGGAAATCACCAGATAGAGGGAGGGGGGAGGAGGAGGGTGTAGACAGCCTATGTATGTACATAATACAGATTGGTGACAACTGATACAAAAATATGATGGTAGGTAGATAAATAGGTTTTTCATACACCATTTTGTATTACGTAGTCTAGAGATAAAAGTGCTGACAGTTTAAAACAGCAATGCTTTTGGAGGTGAACATTGTCCCATCCAACCCCTTCACCCTGGATGCAAGCAATATGTAGTTTGAGAGACAATAGTTTGAAAGACTAAACATACTAAGTCAATAAGGTCAATCCGGTTCAAACTTTGGCAAAAAGTTAGTTTTTTCCACTTCACATATTAATAAAAATAGAAACATAGAAGAAAAAACAATTTGTCAAGTTGTATCAGCAAAGAAATTGGTTATGCCTGCCTTGCTGTTCATCTTGATGTCTCATATTGAAAGGCAGCAGATCGAAATTTTACACCAGTAGACATGTCGATGACGATCAAATTTAGAACTGAATTTCCAT
>BMAT01013109.1:36391-54315 GCA_019649035.1 Elysia marginata | reverse complement strand
AATTTCATCTTCAACATTTTTCAACACATCATATCATCATCGCCCGATAACCAATCTCACCCACCATGACAGGTGACAAAAAATGAGGCCAGAACTCCTTATGATGAGGGAATGCAATTCCCAAATACTTGAACTCTAAAGCTGTGAGATTTTTATTTTGAAAAAAAAAAAGAAAGACGAAAAGAAAATAAGAAATCGTCCAGGGGAGATCGCTGTAAACATTTAAGTGTGTACAACCAGCCCGGTGTCTGCCCATCAGTCGCTGGGAGCAGCCAGTAAAGTGTTACCGGTAGTTGATTATAAAAACTATCGGACGTCATCAGCGTCAAGAAGGCTAGCGATAGTAAAGTTGAGGCGAACACTCTACCACAAGGCCGCCACAAAAAAAGGGGAGGGTTGAAAAGCCACGGAAGTTTCAACAAAAAAAGCTAGAGTGGCTGTTATCGCAAATCTAGACAGCTCCGAGTTCACGAACGAGAACTGATTTGTCTCGACAAAACGCTGTAAGACAAACGCATTGTGGGTCGAACATTGTGACAGCAAGACACGGGGGAAAAGTCAAGAAGATGGCTTTTTAAAAAAAAAAGTATTCAAGTGGCTGTTATCACTAAACTAGCCGACACTGAGTTCGTGAAATGAAATTGGTTCATCTATTATGAAAGGTTGCACGTCGGTATGCATAATAGACTAACGGGGACATAGCGTACAAGGACACAACATAGCGGTAGGAAACTTGAGGGCATGTCAGGATGGTGGTGGAAAATATCCCCGAATGGGCCCGCCGCGAGGAGGCTTTCATGAATTGTTCCATCTACATAAGGAACAATATCATCAGTTCCAGCCTTGGAAGATTAAACCTACCAGTCTAAAACCTGGTCATGTCGCGATGCCAGAAAACAGCTAAACAGCAACATTTGATGAAACGGCGTTAAACTAAGCGTGTCTAGGTGGCTACAGTAACTGAACTAGTCAGCTCTCTACAGAGTACATAGGACGAGAATCGTTTAACCTTAGAACCTACACAAAGCTTTGTAAGATAACAATCATCATTACACATTTTTTAAAGTAGTACGTATATGATCAATTTGATTTAAATTTCAGATTACTTGTCTACCACATTCTCAAGGCCACACTCGGTGATAGCAACAGAGCGAAAAGGTTGAACAAGAGCTGGTACTGTAAGCGTGTTTCAGTGACTGTTACATGTATCACCGAACACGCCAGCCCCAAGTACATGGATTACATGGCAATAAAGACACTTGTGGGTACTGGGTACTTCATTAATGCTTGCTACACTACAGCGGGAACAAATGTTATGGATTTATGAAGTCAATCTTGTTGAATGAAAGGGTGGGGTCAATGTCCTTTCCTTGGTTCAGACAGTGAATCAAAATTGTGACAGTTTATGAGGACGAATCTAAGCTTGTAAAGATTCTTTAAGTAAGGGTAAAGTTGAAAATCGGTCGTGTCGTACTCAATAAGTTTGTGAAGAGAAACTTGACCTGTTGGTAGAGACTTGGGTAGAGAAGGCGAAAATGTACCGGTCAACTTGGTGTATCGATTAAAACACATCAAGGAACGATCCAAGACGCCGGTGCTTCTACCCCAGAGATATGGGAATTCCCATATCTCTGTTCTACCCGCAGTTCTACAATCGAACTTTATTGTGTTTGCCATGCATCGTAATTTATTCCGATAGAGACTTCTTTCAGATCCCAAAACGTGCTTCCTGAACTTCAAAAACATTGTGACAATACAAAGTTATACTTCTCCCCTCTTGCTTTAATACTGTAAGGTACACTGTGGCTAGCGGTCAAAATACCAATAGACTACAAGCCATCGCCATCACCTCGCAAAGGATGGGTTCGCCGCGACTCACACAATGCAGACATGCTTCTTAAGAATTATGAAAAAAAAACAGGCCGTGTACTTAATCTGAGCATTACATGTTCAATATTGCTTTTTAGTTCGCTGTCTTTACTTTCACTGGGTAGTAAGAGACCTGGCTACTTGACCTAAATTTGAAACTTCTACCACTGATGTCTGTGGGTACATGTGTCTTGCTCATCATGCGTGAAGAAGAAAGGACAAGTTAGTGTATCATCGCTGCCGGCGCAGCATAATTATATATTATTCACATCTTTATAGCTTTATAAGACCTCTGTGCTGCGAGTCTGCAAGAGTTTTCTTGTTGGAAAGAAAATATATGATGGTGAGAAACTGGAGAAAAACCGAGATGGGCTGTGAAGGAGAGAGAGAGAAAGAGAGAGAGATAGAGAGAGAGGGAGGAAGAAGAGATGGAAAAAAGCTGTTATCAGTTGTTGACAATGAAGCCATCGGATGAAGAGCGTGCACATAAAATTAGGCTAGCATGTCCAGCATGTTTATCAATATTGAAAGCACCTGGGCGTAAATGCCCAATCCAGACAATAAGACTTCATATTATCTGGTCATTACCACTAAACCAGATAACATCAAATCAATGTTATCACACTAAACGCGGTTTCCATATACAGCGAGAGTTATACAGTGATAACACAAAAATAAATCAGTATACAGGTCAACTTCATGAATTGCGAAGACCTGACCAGCACAAAGGTGAATGATATGCCAAGAAGTAACCACTAACAGCTACAGGTGTATATCTTATTCTGAGGTGATCTCACGTTGTTGCTGTGATGTTTTTTTGTGTTTATGTTTTAGTCTTTTCTTGACCAAATACCGTCTCGTCGAGCATTTCAACATTGAAAAGATGATAACTGTCGAACAAGATAAATTGACCCAACCATCAAGGCTAGGGTTGACCAACTTCTGGAGAACATGTTTAAGTCCAGATACCAAAACAAGATCACAGCAGCGATACTGTACATCCATAACGACTCATTCTGACCATTAGCTTCTACAATGTTATTAATACCTTTTAGCTAAAGCCCAGTAGATTTCGCCGCGGTTTCAGCATCAAACTTTTAGTAGAATACGTCAAATATTGAGCATACATACAAGAGCGTGAGCCTTTACATTTCCCCTCCTTTGAACCTTGCTTCCCATCAAACCTGATTCTACTCCAAGTCCCCTTGCCGACCAACCCCAACCTTTGACAACTGAGCCACCACGTAATAAATAGTTCTGTTTTGGGCGTCTCTTAGTTTGGTAACGGAGAGCTAACATTCCATCTCTAGACTCCACCCACTCGCCGGCCCGAGCACAAAGACGAAATTAGAACGTGTGAGCATAGTGATCACAAAGAGAAATTCATTCCTGTCGATAAACTAAATCCAATAAAAAAATTTAATAATCTGCCGAGAGAGCGAGAAAGAGAGAGAGAGAGAGAGAGAGAGAGAGAGAGAGAGAGGGAAAAAGAGGGAGAGAGAAAGAGAAAGAGAGAGAAGGAGAGAGAGAGAGAAAGCGAGGCGAGAGAGAAAGAGAGAGAAAGAGAGAAAGAGAGAGAGAGAGAGAGAGAGTCAGGGTGAAAAGTCTGGTATCTTGAGGCTGTAAAAGACTTAACAAGAACTTATAACATCCTCTAACCAGTGAGCCGCAGGCTAAGCTAAGACAAAAGAGACCAGGCGACGTTATCTCCAAAATGAGCACGAAATCTTCTAAATAAAAACACAACAACTAAAGCTTGCAAGATGAGCGGCAAAAACAACAATGTTTTCGCAGGACAATTATAAAAAAATGCTCCCATGCTATTGAGCTTTGTTTGAGCCCACACTGCACACGCTGAAACACTGAGTTGACACCTGCATGATATAAGTGTCTCTAGTTACAGCGAGTGTCTCTAGTTTTGTGCAGCTGCTCTCATTCTGTCGCGTCAAGCAGTGTGTGTGTGTCTCAGCCTGGCCATAAGCGGCTAAAAGACCTACAAACCTACATAAACATCGCCGCAATACATCCGACTTTCATACAATCAAAGCAATGCGATTAGACAAAGCTGGAAAGCACGCAACGAGAAAGAGAAAATCCATACGAGTTGTAACAAAGGAAGAATGGCTACAGTGTTGCGACTGAGAGCGCAAGGTAGCCGTTACCTCGATAACTGAACTAGATAGGCTCGGGATACGCCGATAGCGCATATTGAAAGTTCTACTGTACATCGGGATTGTGGATTAGATAGGCTCGGGATATCGATATTTTACACAACACGGAGAGAAAGACCATACATGACCCTCAATAAAATGTTTAATACCACACAGTGGGTGATAAAACCTCGTCACCTTGTGGTTAGAGAAGGTAATACATGTACAGCGACTCAAACAAGGGCTTTGGTTTTCCTAGATGGGCGAGACGGCGGGCACCATCAAACTCCAGAAGAAAAAAATTGGATGCAACCAAAGGAGTGGCCGGCTCACTCGTCGAAAAGGCGTTTTTTAATTCTCCTGTGTCCTGTATGATTTCAAAACCAGTTTATATCAATACAGTATGTATGAGCCTGACCAGTTACCTAGGCGAGAGGGGGTTCTTAGCTTGGAAGTCTCAAGCGCGAAACACGAACACTAAACACCCAAGGATATGAAGCGCTACGATGAGACCTCGAATTCGACCATTGTACTAAACTTGCCAGTCAGGCGAAGAAGAAACGGGCCTGCATAAGACAGCCTCCAACAACTGATCTATATCACACGAAAGGTAGAATTCCTAAAGCATTTCTATCTGGTGGATCGGCACAAAGCCACAAACGGCCATACGATGTAACAAGGCAGATGATCACACGATCCAGTCACAGTATAAGGTCTTTGCCATGTAGATTGTTTAGCGCGCCTGAGAAACACAGAAAACAAATAAACATTTGGAGTTTGTAATCAAATTAGAATTGATCTCATCTTGAGACTAGGGTCCGGCCCTCTCAAATGTTACTGAAAGATATAGAAATTTGTGAGATCTGCTCACGATAGAGTGTTGGACCTGACAAAATCCCATGAAACTCCATCAATATGAAGTACAGTGTATCATATTTCTGAAGGGCGAGTTGACCTTATGCAATATGCCTTGTGCATTCCTATCGCCTTCTTACAACATGTCATAGACATTCTTCCTGTTCATGCTCTGCGGTAATACGGAGATATTGAATGATGGGAAAAACACATAATACAAAACATAGTCACGCAATCTCACAATCACAATTAAAAAATATCAGAATCTTTTACCCATAATTGAAGGGCTCCCACACACCCAAAAAAAATGCAAAAAAATGTTAATTGACACAATATAAAGGAAAAGAGAAATGAAGGAAATGACAAAATAAAACGACATTCTAGTGTATCATTATTTAAGTTGGATCAGTAAGGCCATCGGTTGATGACAAAAAAAGTCGAACACTATACGCGAATTTTATTTTTAAAAAGAAAGGAAAGTAACTTTGATTGGCCTGAAAGCGTTGATATTTTCAGACACGAAGCATCAACGCCCTAGGTACAGACCAAGAAGCTTGGGCGCTCCATATTCTATGCCTGAAGAGAGACAATAGAGTCACAAGTCACACATTATACAGTCATTAGATTGTGCCCAGTTTGGTTGGGTTGTGTGTTCTCTTTTTTGTTTTTTTTTTTGTTTTTTTTTTTTGCTGGCGATATAGGTTGGGTTGTGTGAATTTTAACGTCTCTTTTCAACTGCAAGGTTATATCAGAGACGGCGCTTTGGACAATTGAAAGCGTGCTGCCACATTGTGATGTAAGGAGCGCTTGCATACAGCACACCAAGTCACATTATCCTGACACCGGGCCGACCAGACGCTAGCGATATAACACCTGGCAGTATTACAGGCTACGAAAATTCAAGATTTTGTTCTCACAGACATTTAGGGGGAATTAGGGTATAAAAATAATGGTAATGAGAAACAGAGCCCACTTCATTCGCGAGTAAAGAGAGTTCAAATAATTTTCCTTTCAACCGACAAAGGCGGTGTTGTAGCCGTTCAAAAAACAACATTGCAGCATTAAAAACACTACCCCCCTCCCCTAATTTATACAAAAAAAAATTGTTTTTCTACCGCAAAAAGACACCATGATCTGACATCGTAGAAAATTCGAGATTAAGGGTTGTGGATGAAATGATGAGAAGAATGATATTATGAAATGATGAGAAGAATGATAGCTTAGAAGAGGTAAAAAAACCTACATGTGATATCTGATTTAGATTTTAGTGAGTGAGCGCAAAATCTTATACACTACTGACAAAGGTTCTCTTGAAAACAATTTGGTAGGAAGATCTGGAAAGTGAACTGATCCGTTGTGACTCTCTCAATCAAGGCAACATTGTATTTTGTCTCTGGTGATCCCAAACTCGATAGCTTTAATAAATTGAATACTCTTTGACAAGACTTAGAAATATTAGAGAATCAATGCAACACGATCAAAGCTGGCCTTAAGCTTGAAGTGGCCGAGACATCAGCACAGGTGCGTTTAATATGTTAATCGCTCACTTAATATGTGTATTTGCTGTTATATATATGTATACATGAATACGATGTATCTCATTATCTGCATGCGGTGTATGTTTGGTACTCATAATATAATGCACATATACTGAATATGCAAAATTAGAATCAACCTTTCATTAGTTATCTAGTTACGTACAATAGAACAAAAGATTATTATTAATGTTCAATCAAATCACATACAGCTTACTGCTTTTGAGGTTTGCTAGACTAGGTTTTAAACAGCATTCAAATCTCATAGACAATACGTAGAGGTTTAGGTCAACATTTTCACGACGTGGGTATAACAGTAAGACTGCTTTGTAACCTACTTAGCAAAGGCAACAAAAACGGAAACTCGCAAATATAGTCTAAATTACCCAGTGTAAGCGCAGTATTGCTGGTCTAGGCACTATGGAATTGTTTCTGAAAAAAAAAAACAATCTGTGACGCCTACTGTAGAAGAGTGTGAAACATTGAGTGCCTGGTGAAATTGTAGAGGATATAACATGGCCAGACCAAGGCTGTCATGACAATAGCAAAGTTGAATGATTCTGCCAGACATGTGACCTGTTATGATGGGATGCCGCCAAGTGCAAGCGTCAAACTTCATACATTTATACACACATTCTATATTTTATGAGGTTTTTGTTTTTCTCATTCTGTCACAGTTTTAAACAGTAACAATTCACGGGCAATGTCAATAAGAGATGCCGCTGCGAATTAACAGAAAACTGAACTAGATTTGCCAGTTGTGCCAGTTGGTCAACTCAACCCACTGATAAAGGTAAATTTATGTAAGACAGTTGACCCGTTTCTTAATAAAGCTCTTGCTTTTTTTATGCACTAAAAACCCTACAAGAAATTCGGTCTTCAATTTCATTCGCAACATATGATCTATAAAGTGCTAAGACAAGAGAGAATTTTTAAACGTCCATACCCAGTTTTTAGTCTAGATTATACACAGAGCCCTAACAGAAAAACAAATGTTAGTGGTAGGAATGTGACAAAAAGTGTGAGAGGGAAAAAAATTAAAAGAAACTGTTGAAACATTTTAGAATTAAAGTTATGCAATTTAAACATCTGGAGTGAGACCATGGGCAACAGTTAGTAGCTAGACCTGAGGGGACATGAAATATAAGTACTAGGTTTAGCAAGCAAGGCAACGATTACATTAAATAGTTACAGTACAGCAGAAAATGTGTACAGAAGTGCATAGGCAAGACTGGTGGAGGAACGCAGCACATAGCCAGAGTATACAATTCTATTGCAAGCCCTAGACAGGAAGAAAAGAAGATACCTCTCAATATGACCCATTCTGTAATTGACAACCCTGAATAGTGGGAGAGAACAAGAGGGAAAACCTCAGTCTTAGTGACTCGTCTAAAAACACAAGTAACCATTGGGAAATCAAGAACGTAAGAAATGCAAAACTAAAATTAAGTTTTAAAAGATTGATCGTATGATTAAAGAATGTTTCCTGCTGATAGTATTTACATCATGTCTAGCAATAACACGAAATGAATCGGAGGCTACAATTTTCACAATTCAACCAGTTGATATTCTGCACAGTGCGTGCCTATTTGTGAGTTTCTGAACATTGAACTGCATAAAACTTATCAAAACTTGACACTGGAAAGATACAAAAAAAACTTTAATTTAAACTATAATAAAGAAGAAAAAGCTAATCTATTTTTAAAAGGCGTTTTTTTTTTTTCAATTTAAACCTTGTGACACCGTGATCATTTGAACCAATCACAAGACAAACACCACAAATAATAACCAGAGATTCTTCTTTACCACTCACAAGACAAACACCACAAATAATAACCAGAGATTCTTCTTTACCAGTCACAAGACAAACACCACAAATAATAACCAGAGATTCTTCTTTACAGTTACAAACAGAAAAAGGCACATACATTTTTCTCTAACTTGAAGACCATGCTTACAACAACAACAACAACAACAACAACAACAACAAACACTTTGATAAAAATCAAGACCATCACACTAGGTTATTAGATTTTAAGTGATTTTGTTTCAGGCAATTATCCTTACAATGATAGATGTAAGAATTTAAAATATTCTAGCAAAATTCACATACTTTTTTAAAAGTTCTCAATTCTGATCCACATTAATGTATTATATTTCTATCCAGACATAAAGTATGCGCTACAATTTCATTTCACCTAAAAGAGCAAAATTTGTTCCACCTTACAAAGAAAAATGTGTCTTTTTATCTAAGCAATTAATTTTCAGAACTGCAGAATTTGATCATGTATAAAAAGACTTGAAAGGCTTGAAAAAATTCACAGTCAACCTGTCTTGTAACACAGACAGAGTTTTTACTGTTACTTTTACATGAAAACACAGAGACAAAATCTTTTTTATATATTTCTTAAACTCAGTTTTCCATTAACATGATATTTCCATGCACATTACAGAACAGGAAAGGTAGCCGAAGGATAATAAGTGTATTGAGTGTGAGGTATGGAGAAAAAATATACACTGCATCTGAAAAACATCAAAAAGTAACGGCTTGTTTCTCTACAGGGATAAGGAATAAGGATATTGTCTTGTTATACAATATTGTTACTCTGGCACCCACTGCCTTGCTGGTACAGAGAGAGACAGGCAATATATATACACCCTTCTTAAAGAAAAATTTAATAAGTGCAACGCTACCCTTTGCTCATAAGGTATTTGGTTTCCACAATAAGTTTCAAAAGGCTCTACTGACGTGCCTGGAAACCTGTTCCCTTGAGTTGCATGTTGCAAACTTTAAATAGAGAAAGCGTCTTTTGATAGTAGAGTTAGACCTATTCCTTTGTTTCTTTATATTCTTTATTTCATTTTTTACGAGTCATATAGTTTGGTTTTGGATTCCCTATTCAAGCTAATAAACTTCTTAGAGAAGTCTTGTGAAAATGATCTATGCAGGGATCTCAGTTTTGGAATGAAAATAGTGACTAAACAGTTAAAACAAGGATTCTTACAGTAACAAGGCTGTGGGAGCCAAAATCAAAAACTTCAAGCAAAAATTTTCATGCCCTATGGAGAAAAAGTTGCTAACGAGCCAAATCTTACCCGTCAATTGGTCCCTTGATGGTTTGAATCTGAATGACGCTCATCAAACCAAACCTGGTCTGGAAATAAGGCAACAAAAGAAACACTGAAAGGCGCACGAAGGAGGAAGTAAAGGAGACGAAGAATCAGAGCGGGTGACAGGTAGAGACAAAGAAAGAGACAACGGGCATCTAGTGATTTAAGACACGGTCACAAGGAAAAGTTAAACTTCAACTTACAGATACATGTATAAATTATTCTTCATTAAGAAGTCATGAATAGCACACAGACACACAAAAACAAAACTAAAAACAAAACAAAAAAAATTTTAATTAAGAAGGATTATTTCAGGGATGCCACTTAACTTTTATTACAACAACTCAAAATGTATGCTTTACATTATCAAATACGTATAAACATTATTATTATAAGAAATGGAAATATATGAACACCCATAAACTAAAGAAGTTAATCAGGGCCTAAATATAATTTTTAAAAAAATGAGTCTACAGATCCTTTCCAGCGTTTTTTGAGTCACTTGCGATTGTATAAATTTATTATACATGCACTACATCATTCAGTGATTTAACTTCCAACATATTATGCTAAATAAAATTTTTTTCAAAGTTATTTGCCAAGTTTTAATGTTTCCTAAGCCTCCATAAGATGATTTTTGTCCTATCTTAGCCTCACAAGAACATTTTCTTCACCGCGAGGTTAGCACAACTAGAAGCACTATAGATGTGGAAATGGTAGAAAAATACTTTTCAATTTCCATCACCTAAGTGACTTAAACCTGAGGTTAAATCATAACAAGGCGTATATGTTAAACGTTTCCAGTTAGAAGCGCAGAAATCTGGCAACTCCACTCACCTTGATGAGGAGAAAGTGTGCCTTGTGTAGGGCACATCTCTGACGTTGGAGGTAACACTCCAGCTCTGGCTTCCAGTTGACTACCAACAACAGGAGGCCCAACGTGAGCACGACAGCCACCCAGAATAAAACTTTCCTCCATGCTGAGTATGTGTAACCCCAGCATACCTATACACAAGTGATGGACAAATACAGCTGAAAAGGTATGTCTTGGATTTTGTGAAATTAAAAAAAAGCATCATTATAGAACATTAAGCAAAGAGTGTTTTTTGCAGCACTTCAATTTTCAAACCCCACAAGACAGACCATTATCTCCCAGATTACAGAATAACAACCTTTTCGACAGTGTCTCTAGTACGTTGACAAGGTTCTCACAGCATACAACTGGGTACTCATTGAACTCCTGAATGAGATGAAGAAATATGTCTAGAGGTTTTCCCAAAGACAAAATGTCGACCTGCAGAACAAGGGCTTAAACTCTGACCTCTTACTTAATAATATGAAAGCAGAGCGTCTACCACTGGACCTTGACGCCACACACTATGATTGATGGATGAAAATAAATCCAGCTGTTATTGAGGTACAGATAGCCCCTAAGGTGCTCTAGCCTGTCTAGGTGCTTAGTAGTTGGTTGCGTTAAAAACAAAGCTTTAAAACTTACTCATACTTAGCATGAATATTATCTATGCCGACTGTGTGAGCAAATTATTTTGAAAAAATTTGACTCTTCAGCATAACTGCAATATTATTAGGGAAAAAAAAACATTTAATAAAAAATCATGTTTCAACCTTTTTTTAAGATCTAGCCAAAACAGAAAAAATATACACGCAAAGAGCGGAAATGTTTTAGGGAAAACTTGACACATTTTTTCAGCTTTTAGTACACAAAAAAAAATTGAGAGTAATGTATTTCTAGAAATAATATGAATTATAATTTTTTTCAAAAGAGATAACTTACTAGCTCCTCATCTGTGTTCTTGTTAATCACACATTCTGTTTTCAACAACAAATTTTGAGACAGCCTCTCTTCCACAGATCTCATGTTAGTTTTGCTATCTGGAAAAAAAAGAGATAACAATTAACATCATAATTCATGTTCATAAGATTTAACAATAAGTTTGCAAGGAAGCTCAGATTGAGTTTCATCAAGAAGAAGTGTGTAACCTATATATTCTGTTCCAGCCATTGGTCCGCTGGTTACAGTGAAGCCAGAGTTTGGTAGAGAGTGTGTCAACTGTAGCAGGACCAATCACTGGAGCAGATTATAGAAAGACACCCCACAGTGACCAGGCTAGACTAGGCTTTAACAGTTATATAAGTGGCACTCTCCACCCGCTACGGTTCTCACACACTTTCCATCAAACTTAAGGGCCAGCAAGCCAATCACTCGAACAGATATTAGAGACACACCAGAGTGACCGACTGCATACTGTCCGCGAGCAATCATGTGCTAGGCGAAGCCGAGTGAGAGCCAGCCATGAAACCCAGGAGGCTTTGTAATTGTTTATGAAGAGTACACTCGATAGTAATCGGTCGCTGTAAAAAGTAATCCAATACGCTTTTCATGGTAGCGGACCGATCCAATATCTCTGATCTGATCCCATCTTTCTGACCTATATCTACATCACAACTTGCAAATCTCTTCCACATTCCCTCTTGCAGATTATGTTTAAAAAAGACTTTCATGTTGTGGAACTATATAAATAGTTAAGAAATATTAAGGAGCTCACATAAAACGCTTTTAAACCACTTTTGATCCACAATTCCAAACCATTACGGTGATTACCAATAGGTAGATATTTAGACTGTGAGATTCATTCGTATTGCCAATTAAAATTTTTTAATTTATGCATGCAACTGATAGGCCTAATGACCAGGTTACCGTTAAAAACGGTTAATCTGACCTAGAAGACAGACTTTTTTTATCTCATCCAATTCTTAGCACTCTTTAACAACTGCAGTCTCAGGAGATTTTGCCAGGTTGATAGAAATATCAATACCTTCATTTCCTCAAAGAGTGTGATTTTTAGAGTGAAGGTTTTATCTAAATGAGTCAATAATAAAATTATAATTATCGATAGAAAATAGATAGATCTATATATTCCTACCGACCTGGCGAAATCTCCAGGGACAGCAGTTTTTTAAGAGTTACCAATCCTTTTGCCAGTAACCTCGGTTGGTCACCATATTAAAAAAGGTAGCGTTAATTGCTACAGAGTGATGATGTAACAGTTAACGCGGTGTTAATTGCTACAGAGCAAAGATGTCGACTTTTAGCACTTTGGATTAAGAAGGGCAATCTGATTGGCCGCCAAAGTCAATTATCTTCGTGACTTTGAGTTTGACCACTCACTCAAAACTGGCTTGCTCCTTCTTCAAACACAAACTCAACTTCAATTATTTTTTCCTTCTCTCTCTCGCCCTTAATCTTTCCCTGGTTTCTCAACTTAATTTTTTTCCTTTCTCTCTTTCTTGATTGTGAGTGTGACATAGTTTCTTCTTAATTATCATTACCTTCTTGCTCTCCCTCCAACCTATCCCAAACTAGAATCTAGGTTTACCTTAAAATCTAGACCCAGACATCATTAATCTGGAACTTGTATTGTAAGTTCTCCTCTCGAATAAGAGATCTAGAAAAAGGCATTTTGTTCTATCTCTCCTTCCTGATCTAAAAATAAAATCCAAATTTTGTCTCTGTTATATTCTACCTACTTTTCACAGTTACTCTCTCTCACTCTATCTCTCTCTTTTTTTATCATAATACCCATTCTCTTTCTCTACCCATCGATCTAGTCTAGATCTAAAACCAAGGCCTTGGGCTTGTTTTTCATTCTCTAAGTTGCTCTGGTTTAAATCTAGACATCATTCCATGTAAAATTGATGGGTCTGAGGCTTATTTTTCAAGAGTTCAAAAAAGCATGTCTAAAATTAAAATTTCTGTGTAGTCGCATGTGATTTAAAAATCATGCTAATTAAAAACTAGTCAGTGTGTAAAGGCAAAAAAATGTGTAAAAATTAAAACGAGACAACACAAAAAAATCACCACGTCATGTGGCATAGTCTAGATAGATCTATATAAGACAATTGAATTAAAACTTTTAAATGGCTTTAAACAACAAAACAAAAATATTTTCTATGTATACGCAGTTCTCAACCTTGTAACGGTTGGGCTGAATCTGGTTGACTAACTATGAACTGATGGTGTGAAGGAACCAAACAAAGAACTGATACATACAATTGTATGCACGACAGTCACAGTGACAAGACAAAAATTTTTGTTTTGAATCTTTGCCTTCAGAAGTAAGAGCTCCTCACACTCTGTCGCAATTAACGGCCCGTTGTTACATCGCCACTCTGACGTCTCTGTAGCAATTTTAAAATACTACCATAAAAAAAATTCGCCCAAATAAAGATCTAGATTGGAACAAGAACCCATGCGCCAAACTTCCAGGTTGCTTTGATAGTGCTTGATCATTGATGCGACCATTCATGGCAGATTCTAACAACAAGCCTAAGAAGCATCCCATTGTCTTGGAAGATATTCTAGGCTAAGTTGAAAAAAAAATGCAGAGGTTGTAAATCTAATGATCTATGATTCTCTAGATCCATAGATCTAGATTAGATCTATCTAGAGAATATTGTTAGATCTAGTCTTATAGATCTAGATCAAGACTCTAGATCTCAAAATCTAGTTTAAGTTAAGATCTAGATCTTGATGGCCGAAATTGTTATCTTACCTGTAGGGCGATTCATATTTATCACTGTAAAAGCGGTATCTCATTGTCTAGACTACGGCATTTGTGCTTACAAACTGTGCCACTCTCAACATTAAAAACAACGGAGTGATCAGCAAAATTTCGTAAAACCTTTAAATCTCCTACTCTAAGAATCCAGAATCGGCATAATCGATGCAGTTTTCGATCAAGGCCAGGTCCAAAGCCCAATAGTTGCACCTAGATCTAGATCTAGATCTGAAGGTGTCAACAGATTCCTTTGGTGAGACTGAGAGTCGTCTGATTTAAAACACAGACGGAATCTTCTGCAATCGTGGCTATCCTGTGCCTGCCGTAAGCATAGGAAAATAGACAAACTAACGCTCGTGAGACAGAGTTATCGCCCACTCTTTAGTCGATGTGTCAGGTGGATACCTATGAATAGGCATGTGATTAAAAAAAAAAGATTGGAAAAAACTATGGTATCGATACTTTCTCGATGCCTTACGTGATATCCGTTTTTATTGTGTCTTCTTCAATGATATCTGTATCGATTAAGAAAAAATAAACGGCTAACCGATTTTAGGTTGAGGAACTCACACAAGACGAAACTTACTGGACCAACGTCTTGCCAAACATGGCAGGATCTGCGGCAGGGAGCGTTGTAGACAGATAAGTGAAACACACGGAATGGTGTCCTCTGGTTGCGGCTTGATCTGCCCTTTCAGAAACCCCTGGATGCAGCTTCGACTGGACGTTCCAATTAACTGGCACAGTAGGAATATGGATAAGCCGCAAAAAACGTGAAGAGAACTTGTGGGGATCTCTTGTCAAGGAAAAAAAACCACTCACGAATGAAACGACAGAAAGAGCAGATAGAGCGGCAACCAGAGTGCACCTTCAAATGCTGTATAAGACAATTAAACCATCACAGGGAAGTATGGGAGGTAAAAATGCCAGTAAAAAAAAAAGAAACACATGTAGGCCTACATGTTTTTTTTAAACGAAGGGCAGGCATAGGCCTACTATTTTGGGTGGAACATTCTAAGGAGCTACTGAAATCGCCCTCACTAAGCAGCCCACCAGAAATCATGCTGACTAGAAAATCTACCTATTTGCTCTGATCTACCGTCCTAAAAAAAGATTATAGATGCAATCAATAAACTCAACTCAGGGAAAGCTGACGGTAGGCCTACTGACGAGATCCCACCAGAAACGCTTAATTTAAAGGAGTTGCATCCCTGATCACAGACTTAAATTACAGCTTTGTTCGCCATAATTTATAGCTTTGAAAAGTTTCCTGAATACGAGAAAGAATATTATAGTAAAGGTACCAAATAAGGGAGACTATAGCAGATATAGAAATTGCAGTGGAATCATACTCCTATCGGTCTCAGAGGAAATTTTTACAGGAGAAATATACTGGACAGGATGAAAGGAACAGTCGACACCAAATTTCGAGATGTACAGGCAAGGTTAAAGAAAAGCAAGCCAACAAGAGATTGTGTAGCCACATTATGAACAGCCAGTGAACAGTTGTATGGATTTAATTATTATTGTATGATGGTATGATGTGCAGAGTTTTACACGAGGGAGACGACCTAACAAATAGCTTTTATATCAAGACAGGAGTGAAATTAGGATGTCTCTTGTCTTCGTTCCAGCTTATACTTACAGTTGATTAGTTAAGGCACGAAGCCACCAGTGGGAGTGGAAATGTAAACAATTGACATTGTGGACACAGCTAGACAATGTGGACTACGCCAGTGACTTGGCGTTGTTATCTCAGCTGCCAGCAGATGCAAATAAAGATCTGCTGGACAAAAAGCCTCCAAATCAATTGGACTCCACATCTACCCAACAAAGTCAAAAGTCTTACAGTTAATGATGGCACAAACAGAGGACGAACAGGTAAAACTCAGTCGAAACAACTCTCCAGGAAATAAATATTG
This sequence comes from Elysia marginata, assembly GCA_019649035.1. Classification (NCBI taxonomy): domain Eukaryota; kingdom Metazoa; phylum Mollusca; class Gastropoda; family Plakobranchidae; genus Elysia; species Elysia marginata. The sequence goes on along the minus strand of BMAT01013109.1, from coordinate 38,293 downwards.
TTGTACCTTGAAAACATAATACGTAGACAGAAAGGGAGGAACCAAAGCAGACGTAAAATCAAGAATATAGAGAGCCCAGATCTCAACACAATCTGGGAAGAAGGCAAAATCTCTCTTTTCAAAACTTTTCAATTCACATGTAGGCCCAACCGTTTGTTGTGAAACATGGAACCCTTCACAGGGTAACATCAAACATAATGGAATAGTGTACTGTTTGATAACATCAAAAGGCTACAGACCTTCACCGACAAATATCTAAGGCAAGCTCGTAATCAAAACCATGAAATGCCATTGACAGATCACAGCGGTAAATGGAAGTAAAAGTGGATTAGGCACACGTTTAGGAAAAACAATAACAGCATAGATCTAGTTGAGAAAGCGCTGGATTGGAATCCACAAGAGAAAAGGAAGACTGCATGAGACTTTCAAAATGGGGACAGGAAGCGGACTTGAATTGACTTTTGCCTAATTCTCATTGGTTTAATCATAGGTCTAAATCTAACACTGTGGGTACTAGCTGAATGGCAAAAAAATGCGTTCATAACGATGCGAATTTGGTCTTTGCCTTATAAAAATAGAAGAAAACTCTTCACGTGAGCGCCTAGGCTCTTAGGCTAAAGTAAATTTACGGAAGAATATACTGCACGCCAAAGTATAACGTTAGAAGGCAAGAGTTCCGATTGGAATAAAGGCTGAGAACGGGCGAGAGTGAAGTCCCTTTGTGCAAACTTGCAGACTTTGCTGGAGAGAGCTGGACAATGTTAACAATTAAAGGCCTTACAAACAATATTCGAATCATGGCAGAAAGCACATGCTCAGAGATATGAAATTTTACTAAAATTATCATTTTTTCAGGGGGAATCATCAATAATTGTTTTAAAAATTGATGGTTGGTTGTTTGAATTTTAACGTCTTTTTTCAACTATAAGGTTAAGCTTATATCAGAGACGCCGCTTGGGACAATTGAAAGCGTGCTGCCACACTGTGATGTAAGGAGCGCTTGCATACACCATACCCAGTCACAATTTTCCTGACACCGGGCCGACCAGACTTAGCACTAAATCCATAATGCTAGACAGTAGGCGGATCAGATGTTACTACCAATTTTAAAGTCCTTGGTTTGACTCGGCCGGGGATCGAACCACGCACCCCCCGATCTCTGAGCGAGTGTCTTACCGTTAGGCCACAGAGTCGGTCTTAAGAATTGAAAACAAAATGATAGCTCCCTTCCAAATTAATATATTAAAAATCGACTCTGAAACTTTTCCACTAAGCTTTCTATCTGATATTTTGTACAATTCGGGGTCATTTTGTCCCAAAATGTGGAAGCCTTAGGCTTTTAAAAAATGTTCTGAAATCCGATATGGCCGCCATTATCATAGCAAGCAGACGATGCATCTTCTATTGAAAACTGACTTTATTCTAATTTTACCAAAGCTATGCGCTTATACAAAAATAGTGTCCCTACGATCAATTAAAGAGATTTTGGTCTTTGTCTGTCTCTCCCCCCCCCCCTTTTAAAATGAATCATAAAAACTTTTTTTTTTCAATCTTAGATAAATTCAATGAGTGTAAAAATACAGGAATTGCAGTTCATACTTACACACAAGTTGGTGTCAAGGACTTACCATACATGCGGCAAAGAGAAGTTGACAAAAACGCATTGCATAATCAAATTATAAGACAACCAGAATATTTCAGGCATTTGTCCCTTAAAAACAGAGTTATGACCCTTCAAGCGAATCAACCTATAGATATAAAACAAAAATTTCAACTTGGTTTAGGAATGAGATCTCGGGATATAAAACAGAGACAGCCCTCAATGTTCAGCATCTCAGTTAATAAATGTTATGCAAATAAATTCAAGACTTTTGCCCGGTTATCGTAGTGACCACAGAAGTG
>BMAT01013108.1:0-10799 GCA_019649035.1 Elysia marginata | reverse complement strand
GGTTACCATATTTATTGTGTGTCTCCGTGTATGACGCAGCTGTGGTACAATTTTTTCCTGATGGTTACCCTATTTATTGTGTCTCTGTGTGTGTGTCGCAGCTGTGGTACAATTTTTTCCTGATGGCTGTGGACTTCATCACGCAGCCCGCCCTGCAGCTCGAGGACTACTCCGAGGCCAAGAGCAGCCAGATCAAAGACAAGTATGGAATGTGGAACTTCTCCTCTCTTATTCTTTCAGTCTCTGTCTCTCTCTTTCTCTCTTTCTCTGTCTTCAATGGTTTCTTTCTCTTTTTCTTCTTGTCTTCTCTCCTTTGCGAGCTTTCCTACATTTGTCTTTGACTCTGTCTGTCTGTTTATTATCTCTCTCTCTCTCTCTCTCTCTCTCTTTCTCTCTCCCCCTCCCTCCCTCTCTCTCTCTCTCTTTCTCTCTCTCCCTCTCTCTCTCTTGCATCTGTCACTTATGAACTCTACACATGCCACATACCTGTAAGTTTTTTTGGTAGACATGTTTACTCCTTCCCACCATTTTTGGATATTCATATTATCCTTTATAATTTGTATTATCTTTCCCCTTTCTTTCCGTTTTTCCTTTTTTTGCTGATTCCTTTTTTCAGCCTCTTTGAAGATGCTCTGCCCACGACAAGGCATTATGTCTTTATACCTATATCTACATGAAGTATTCCCTGAGTCAATTAAAAAAGAGAATCTTCTCTTCTGTATATCCATATCCATGACTACCTGCCTGGACTAAATATCTTCTTACATACGTACAGGCAAGCCCAGCGAGCCCAGAAAATTCAAACCTGAATAATTTAAATATTTATTTAGTTCAAAGGAAATTCAAATCACTTGTATCAATTTTATTGTTTTTATAAAATGTATACCACTCAATTGAAATTTGGATGACTTGAAGTTAAATTTGTTTGCATGGGGCTCAAAATATCTGGTCTGGACTGTAGAATTTGTTTGTTTTAAAAAGAAACTGTCTTGCTTATTTTTATCCTTATAGGTATGAGGACATGCGGGTACCAGTCGGGTTCCATATTCAGTCACTGTGGAACCACCTAGGTAAGATTGTCTCCAAACTGGTCTGGGTATTACATCAATCTAGTGTCAGTACGGTCTGCTCTCCTCAATACATGTACAATAAAACCTCTTTTGGATAGGAGGTTAAATCTAAAAAATTCACATTTTTATACTTAGTTTAGCTGTAAATTTATCTTAAAAAGTTGCAAACTTATGATGGCCAGCAGAATTGTGGCATATGTACTCTTACCATTATTATCAGTCAATAGCAATGGTTAAAGGCCTTTGTTTTTCCTGTTGCTTATTACCACTGGACTTGATCTAGCTCATATGAACTTGACCCTCAGTGGTCTAACCTCTAACCCCTGATATTTATATATGCATGACCAGGCTCTAAGAAAGAGGACTTGATGCTAGAGATGATTGGCCCATTCCTGCAAGTGACGATGATTCCGCAGGCTGAGCTCCGCAAGGCAACCATTCCAATCTTCTTTGACATCATGGAGTGCGAGTATCAACTCAAGGGCCATCTCAGGAGGGTAAGTTGCTTCGCTTTACCTCTCTCTCTCTAATTCTCTCTTCGCCCTTTTCTTTCTCTCTATCTGTATAAATATATACGTCACTCTTGTGTGTGTGTATTATTCACTTTTTTCCACTCTATTTTTTCTCCCTGTTGCTTTGTTATGGTATCCTATGCTCTTCTTTTTTTCCCTTTCTGTGCACCAAATTTTTTTTCTGTGTGCATGTGTTATGTGTTGAGTGCCTGACAGGCTGCTTCACTTTCGCACAACTTTCTCTTTCCTGTCTTTCTTAATGCAATGTGTTCCCGTAATTGTGGATATATACAATTGTGAAATAACACTGGCCATAGAGATTATAAAATTATGAAGAAAGAAGATCAGATCTTAAAGATATTCGGACTTTTTTTTACAAAGTGTTTGGGTTTGTAATTTTCTACCTGACAGTTTTCCACCTTGTGAAATCATCTCTCATGCTCAACAGCATACATGAGGCAAACATAAATAACCACAAAGACAGGCCAAAATTTCCTTTGTTTACACTAGGTGTGTGCTTAAAAGCATTGGTAACGCTAGCTGTGTCATGCCAACGGACTGTACTAGACACATGTAAACAACTTCGAATATACAACGAACACCGTTCTGCAAGTACATGTACTTTGACTTACAGAAGACCAGTCGTAAGGCAAGAGCTGGAAAACCTAAACAAGAGAAAATCCCATGGATATGTCATGTGACAATTTTTAGTCCTAGGGCTGAGTCAACTTCCAAAAATTGAGGTGTAAACAAAGACAATCTCCTAGATATCGACTGCCGGGACATCTTTCGCGACCCTACCCGCAACTTTAGGATTGCATGCTTAAATACACAGTCATGCAGAAACAAATGTGATGACGATCATTGATCTAATAGAGTAGCAAAACTTTGACTTACTGTGTATTACAGAATCTTGGCTGAAAGAACAAGGCGACAAACCCATCATAGCGGCAATCACACCAACGGGATATGTTCTGAAATCTTACCCGCATAAAAACAGAACAGGAGGAGGCATAGCTTATCTCCTCCCCTCGAATGACTGTTCCAACTTTGCCTTTAACACGACATCATTATGAAGGTTTGAGTCGTTTGGGTCTTTTGAAGCAGCACACGCAAATATACAATCTGGTTCTTTCACTTGCCATATCTGCGTCTTCAACATGAGCTCTGGATCCAATCTCAACATCTCTCATGCTCCAGTGCATAGATATCCTAGCTCCATTCATGAATCAATCGCTCTCCTATGGCATCGTGCCGGAATGCTATAAACACGCCTTTGTTTAAAAAATCGGGATTAGATGAAAATGCTCTTAAAAACTTTTTGCCTGTTTCTAATATGAAGTTTTTGTCAAAAATTCTAGAAAAGCTAGTTTTCAAACAGTTTCTAGAGCACTTAAACAGAAATAACTTAAATGAAGTGTTCCAGTAGGTGTACAAAACATTCTATAGTACTAAGACAGCACTATTAAAAGTCTCGTCTGATAGCTTGAAATTCATAGACAGTAGCCAAATCTGTATTTTGACACTTCTTGACCTTTCCATGGCTTTTGATACCATTGATGATAACATTCTTCTCAATCGCTGAAATCAAACTTCTGGTATGTCGGGCACGGTGCTGCAGTTGTTTAAGTCATACCTGTGGGCAAGAACACAGTCTGTTTCTACAGGGGATCATACGTCTGGAAAATTCCCTCTTATTTATGGAGTTCCCCAGGGATCTGTGCTTAGGCCTGTTTTTTTACGCTCTATACATATCCATTGGCATTTATCCTTAATATGTACTGCATGTTCTACCATCTTTACGAGGATGATACACAAACATACTGTTCAAATACAACTGAAAACTTGCCTTTGCTTTAGTCAAAAACATCAGACTGTGTTGAAAGTATAAAGGAGTGGATGACAAGCAATAAGCTTAAACTAAATGATGATCAGACTGAACTTATGATTATAAGCAAAAATGTAATTTCAATACCTGTCACTTCTGTTAATATCAATGGTAACAAAATTCCAAAAAAGAAAACGCTTAAAAAATCTTGGTGCATACCTTGACAATGACATGCCAATGTCTGCACAAGAAGATAATATCTGCGGATTGGCCTATCTGCAAATTAGAAAAATCGGCTCAGTTCGTAGTTTTCTGGACCAGAAAATACCAACAACACTCGTAACATCTTTAGCACTATCCAAATTAGATTACTGTAATGCTCTCTTAGTAGGCCTTCCAAAAAATCTTTTTAACAGACTTCAAGTTGTCCAAATTAGTGCTGCTAGATTAATTTCAAGAAGCAATGAAAGAGATCATATCACACCAATTCTATGCGATTTTCACTGGCTCACAATTGAATACCGCATCATGTTTAAAATATGTTTAATCTGTTACAAATGTCTCAACAACCAAGCTCCCTCTTACCTGTCAGAGTCATTGCATAAATACATCCCTACAAGAGAACTTAGATCAGCTGCTGATAGTTCTAAACTAATTTAATCACCAAGTAACTTCCAATATTACGGGCAGCACACTTTTTTATGTTTTGGCCCAACAGTGTGGAATTCACTCCCCAAAACAATAAGAGAAGCAAAATCAGTTGATATCTTTAAAAGGCAGCGAAAGCACAACTTTTTTTGTAAAAGCATTTTCTTAGTTCTCACTGTTAACTTTGTTCTTTGTATTCGAATGTCATTTTAGTTCAATTTCATGGGTATATTGTTGTATTGTATTTACAGGTAACTTTCTATTATGTACACCGCACAGAGTAAACTTTTATAGTTCTGGATATGCGGTATAAAAATTCAATATATATTATTATTATTACTATTATTATTATTATGTCTCACAGCTTTTCTTTGATGGCACTGCCATCTAGTGGTAGACATTTGGCTCTCGAATTAAGAGGTCAGGGGTTCGAGCGCTGGTTAGGCAAATGTTTCCTCCTTGGGAAAGGCTAATTATACAAACTTCTTGGCCTCAACCAGTCATCAAATGAACAAACGGCTATAAGCAATGGAAATATATTGTCAGCATACTAGAGTAATGGGCTGCTTTAGCAGCTGTTCCTCTGTGAGCTGAAAGGGTAATTGGGTTGGGAAAGTCAATGTAAAGCACATAGATAATTTGAGTGTATGAGGAGCTTTTTTGAGAAATGTCTTTCTTTTTTAAAAATTTCAATCTCTCATTTTGGCTTCTTTAGTTTCTAGTTCTTTTGGTAACTCTTGTATATTTTGTCTTTTTTTAAAGCAGTTTTTTGTTCAGAAAGAGTGAGATTTTTTAACACTCACTTTGTATTAATATGTTTTATTGTGATTTTATGTTTTGATTCTCTTCAGGTTGAAGGTCGCATGATTCATGAGCTGGACTCTCTCGTCATAGATCACAATGGTGACGCAGAGTATAAAAACCTCTTCTGTAAAGTGTAAGTACTGCCTTGTCTTTAGTGAGCAGTTAAATGATTACTTCTCATGTAGATATGATCTATCAATAAGACATAAGTCCAAGGACTGATCATCTACATTAAGCACTGTTTTTTTTTTTTTTTTATAACAGTGTTCTGTTGTTAACCTTTCTACCGCTAAGTTCCAATTTCAGTGCAGTCGCCTACAAGTTTACATCAGAATGTGAATGAATCACTAAACCTATAGCATAAATCTTTAGACTCAGGTCATTTTTTAGCTTCTAAGTTTTAGAATTTACTGATTATGCAATAGAAATCAAGGAGGGGGGGGGGGTTATGAGTGAAAGTTACCAAAATAGACGAAGTTTAAATTTAGACCCAAAGGCTGAAATCATTCTCGTCGCAGATTAGTGGTTAACAAATCGTCCTTAGCATTGAATTATTTGTATTATAATGTGACATCTCATAGTCGTCATGGGCATGCTTGTTATGTGATGATTATCATCCTGTTTTTTTATTGACTCCTCATTTCTGATACTGGTAAATAACTAAATCACAGCTCTCCTAATAAGTGCGAAATCTGTACTGCCAGGATTTTTTCTTGTTAATGATAATACATTTCCAACAATAGTTGCAGAACCTATGTTTCTTGTAGCTGTTGTTTTTTTTTTGTTAGTATGTATGCAGTGTTTCTAGTCTTAAGAATATCATCGTTGTTTCATATCAGTAAATATTTTGTTCTTTTTTTGGTGATGACTGCAGTATCTGTTCATTTTTAAAACTTTCAACATCTCAATACTTAATTTATGGGTTTCATGAAATCTGGCTCTATTTGTGAAGTTAAATACATGTATGTGCGTACAATCAGACAGTACGTTCATGTGTATAATATATATATATAGTATATAGATTGAACATTCAGGCTAGTCAGAGGATCACAGAGATTAAAGAAAAAGGCTTCGAAGACGTCAAAATAGGATTTGTTTTGTCAAAACGGTGACCAGATTTTGAGTTATCTCTGTAAGTGACACTTGTTTTTTCACCCCCCCTTCCCACTTTCCCCACCTCTTTTTCTCTATCTTTCTTGTGTCGAACAGAAAATATCAAAAGGTGTTAAAAAAAGAAAACTTTATGAAATTTGAAATCGTTTATTTCATGATTTTGAGGTGCCTGCTGGTCTATACATCAATCATTTAGTACAATCATTGCTTAAGGAGAGCATATAATCTATAAAAATTATACAGGTGGCAAACAAGATTCGTGTAGCAAAGGAAAATAAAAATAATAAATGGAAAAAAATGGAACATAACGTATCTACATGCTTTCTTTAAGTAGTACCCTTAAGAAAATAATCAAATTCTGAGTTTCCAGTTCATTTTTGCATATATTTTGACCAGACAGATCCCTGTGTTGAAGTACACTCACCAAGTAATGTTTTACGTGAGCTAAAATAACCTGAGCAAAGAAATAAAACATGAAATTCATTTTCAGCACGAACATCAGAGCATTTAGAACATAGATTATTGCAAGGTATGTTCCAGCGAGATAAATTATTACTTAATGGGAGACTTTTTGTTCTGAGTAAACTTATGAGCCGTCTTGCTCTATAGGAGACTATGAATGACAAATACGGAGCAGGGTCGAGCGTAGGGTGGTAATCAAAATATTCTAGGGCGGGGTGAGCAATATTTGATTGAATTTCTTGAAAGCTTTTGACCTTTAATCGCTCTTTCATAACAGAAAAGGAAATATCTTTATCGTCCACGTTTTGAGAGAACCAGACATAGCCAAAGCCTAGAAAACGTATTGGTCTTCTCATGTCTGGGGCCCAGTTGCACTTACCTCTCTGATCTAAGATCACACACTGGTAATAACATGCTTTTTGCATATTGTCTTTCATCCATCAATAGTAATTTGTACCAGTATTTTACTGCTCTGAAATAGTAACTTACCAAAAGATGAAATCTTCCACATTCGCTTATGACGAAACAATTAGATGTTTTTCTTCCAACATTTAAAACTACTTTACAAAATTTCACGTACATTTGTTCTATCTTTTCACACTTTATAACTCCCCAAACTTCACAACCATACAATAGGAAGGGTTTTATTTTATCATCGAACATGGTAAATAGTTTTAGGGTCAATGGTGTCATATCGTTTGCGCAGGCTTCGTATTCTGGAGATTAGTTTAGATGCTTTACAGCAAACATTTTCAATACTTCATTACAGACAGTCCGTAGCAATTGAGATGAAAATATTATAGCCAGATAACTATAATAACTTACAACTGCTATTTTCTCCTTATCATATGACCATCTTTCTGAATGTTTGACTTTGAGTATGCCACCGTTTTAAAAGACCTTCATTTTGGTCTTCTTCATGTTTACTGAAAGTGCGTACATTTCACAGTAGTTTTCAAGACAATGAATCTTTCTTTGCATATCACCAATGCTATCTGAAATAAGACACATATCATCAGCATACATCAATACATCTGCTAGTTCATCATTAGCAAGTAATTCAACTCCTCGTGTAGTTTCATTCATTCTCAACAACGAATCCAGTTCTTAAACATACATTGCAATTTAAAAGGGATTTAGCACACATCCTTGCCGCACGCCAGATATACATTTGATATATTCTGTTGCTTCACTTTTTCCTACCCGAACTGCTGACTTCACTTCCTCATACATACCTTTCAAAATATTGAGCATATATTGCCTTTTATCCCTTTCTTAGCCAGTGTGTGCCATAACTTATCACGCGGGACGCAATCAAAAGCTTTAGAGAAATCCAAGAATAGCACGTAAAACCGTCCACTCCCTTTGATAAATATTTCTGTGTAAAAGCTTGCAGGGAAAATATGTGATTCATGGTGCTATACTGATTTCGAAATCCAGCTTGTGACTCTGGTATTGAACAATTTGCTGCGACCCATGTGCTCAGAGTGTATTTAAAATACTAGAAAATTGCTTTGAAATTATTTTTAAAAAGGAAATTTCTCTGAAGTTATTTGGATCATTAGGATTTCCTTTTTTAGTAGTGGTAATATCAGAGACTTGCATCATTCTTTAGGATAAATACCAGTTTCGAAAACAGAACGAGAACGCAGAGGAAGATGACCAAAGCTGAAGTAAAATTTAAGTAGAAGTTCGTGGCAATACTATGCAGCCTGAAGCTTTACCTCAATGAAAATTAAGTGATCGGGAGAAAAGCGTTATCTGCGGCGACCTTAAGAAACTTGATGAAAGAGGGACGAGAAGGAAAAAGATTTGGTAAACAAAGAGGAAGGCGGAGAATCTTTAGAAAGGAAGTTTATTTGTATAACTGATTTATTGACAAGGTAGATGACAGGGGGAGAAAGAGAGAGAGAGAGAGAGAGAGAGAGAGAGAGTGAGAGAGAGAGAAAGGGATGTTGTGTGATGTGTGATGAAGGGTGAAAACAGGTGGAAGTAAACTTGGTTGCAATGGCATTTCTTTGATCTTCTGCTTTCTCTGCCTGATCTGTGTATCCTTGACCCTGAGCTTTCACGTTCCTCCTCTCCCCCGCCCCCTTGTGGCCTGCTAGTGATGGCGCGCATCTGGCGTGCATTACCTTGTTTCATGAGGGCTGGTCTTTAAGTGAACACCTCAGCGAGTTTTCCTTCTCTGTGTCTGTCTATCTTTCTTTCTCTTTTTCCTTCTCCCTCTCTTTCTCTCTCTCTCCCACCTCTTCCCTATCCTTTTCGTCATGGTCTGTGCGTGTTGTAACCCCCCCCCCCCCTTTAGCTTTTCCTGAACGGCGATTCCCCTCCTTCTCGCCCCCTTTTTTAAATGGGTATAGTTTTAGACTATCCTTATAAACATTTATTTAATCCAATACATAAATAAGAAGAAACCTCTGCAGAAATTTTTAATAAATTTTTCGTCTTTTGAGTTTTAAAACAATCAGGACCAAGTAATAGAATCTATTTATGACTGATTTTGATATGCTCGATGGAACTTTTATTGTAAAACAGAGAACTCGAGACCTTATACATCGAGGTCACATCCGGTGATTAGCCATGCATTCAGGTTAGGCGGCAGTTCAAAACAATTTACGCACTTGGTGAGTTGTGTTGTAATCTCCTATAGTGCATCCCTGATAGTAAAAAAAAAATGCTCACAAGATCGTGAATTATGACCAAATCTCCGATGGTCACTTGAGCCAACACAAGGGCGTGAGTTATGGTGTAATTTCCGAGGTGACCACACTGCATCTCGGAACTCAAACGTGATTGGTGTTGTAATCTCCAATTACCAACCACCTGAGTAAAAAAGTCTCGCCGACAAAAGTTCTGAAATACATTGGAAGATACAAACGTGCGCGTTTTTTTCCTTTCACATAAGTGTCGTCGTGGTCTAGTGGTAAACACTGGGCTTTCCGGGGTTCGAGCGCTGCGTTGCTCAAGTCGGCGTTTAGTTATCGAGGAAGGCTATTTACTCACACAGTATCTTCACCTCACACAGACGCTCAATGAATACCCGCCTACGAGTAGTGAAAGATTTTGCCAGTATGGTGGTAGAGGGAGGAGCTTAAAGGTAAATTGTCTTGGTAATGGCCTGTCGTGGAACCCATGTAAAGCGCTTAGAGTGTCAAGTTGATTAGGTGCTATTAGAAAACAACCAACGCTTTTTTCTTACATGAGGAAATGCGACAAATTAATGAACTAGCGAAATACGGTCGAGTCTGGGCTCAAGTTTTAATAAAAAGGTTTTCAATGTAAAAGTCAGTCGTAGATGCGCTTACTTTTCAATGCTCTAACCGTGTTATGAAAAGAACATTGTAAAATCATTATGGAAGACTTGTTTTCTCTCGGTGTATCTGTATGTCGGCGCGCTTGTTGTGTTCTTCTCTTTGTGTGGACTTTTGTCTATCTCATCCAATCTGTGTCTTCTTTTTTTTTTATTGTTCCCTCTTTTTTTTATTCCCATAATTTTCTCTCTTTTCTTTTTTCACAATCTTATAACCCCTTGCCCCCCCCCTCCCTCCGTTCCTTATTCCTACATTTTCTTTCACTGTTTTATCTATATCTCTTTCTCTCTTTTTATCACCGTTTCTTTTTGTTTCTTCTCCCTGACGTATCTCTCAAACTACCCCCTCTCTCCCCTCTTCTCTCTCCTCTTTCGCACTTTGTCTATCTCTCTCATCCTATTCGTTGCTCTTTCTTTATCGCTGTTTCTCTCTGTTTATCACCTCCTTCTCCGGAGCATATTGACACATCTTCAAACTATATTCTCTCCCTCGCCGTCTCTGTGTTTCTCTCTCTTCTCTCCTTCACGTGTGTTTCATCTTCCTTATATTTCTTGAGGTAGGCTATACCAACACAAACTTACTCTTCCAGCGAGCATCTTTATTTCAAACATCGTAATCCCCCCGCCCCCCCCCCCTTCCCCGTCCCTCAACCTTTTCCTTCCCAGATCAGCCTGTCTTTGTCTCTCACCCTCTCACACTTCCTGTATCTCTCTTCCTCGCACGTGAAAAGTTTAGCAGCAGGGTAAACAAGTCACTTCCGGAAGTATATAAGGGGGCGGGTACACTATTAAAGAACAAGAGAAGTAAGCGGCCATTTTCTCGGAAAGGTTTCAAGGGCGACCACTGGCTCGGGCAAACAAATTTAAAAACATGTTTCAGAAATGTTCGTATAAAAGCCATTAAAAATTAATATATATGTAAAGCTCTCATCCTTTTTCTGACATTAAAGATGAGGCTTTGTTGGATTGTGGCATCTGCAGCATTATTAAATACAGTTCTGAACAGATTAAAACTAAAATAAGGAAAACTAAACAAAAAAATTACCCAC
>BMAT01013101.1:8943-22314 GCA_019649035.1 Elysia marginata | reverse complement strand
AGCTCTCTATTAAGTTGATTTAGAAACAGCATTTTCTCTTTGTCTCCGCAAGGGGCATAGCTGTTGATAACGATTAGTTTCTTGTTGTCGATCTTCAACTCCGATATAATGTATCGATCACTGCTTTTAATAAACCTAATGTTTCTTTTTAAGCTTAGAACTAAAAAGCGTTACAAGTCCTTTACTTTTATTGGAACCTGGTGCGATGTGTATTGTTCCAGTCCATTTTTTTCTATCTGCGGCAAATCTTCTCGGATAAGGTTTGTTTCTTGCAGTGCTGAAACCGAATGATGCTCTTCTTTTAGAATCCGAAAAATTGTTTTTATCTTACTTTGATTACGCAATCTCGCGACGTTCCAAGTTAAAAGTTTGAACTCGTTATCCATCATGTTATTTTATGTCTTACTTTTTGTGTTTTCTTTTTTTTTCTCTCTACCATTGCTTTCAGTTTTTATTTTTGGAAGGAAGAAATAGTTACGCCCAATAAACAAAAATCAGAAAATCAGAAAGAGGGGTGAAGAAAAGATTATTTAAAAAAGAAATATACGAATCTAGAACCGGAAAAAGTTTCAAACTGTTTAAACCTACCAGGAAAAGTAAAATAAAAAATTATTGCGAAAGAATTACTGAAAGAATTGAAATGCGTGAGAAGAAACAATCCTTCAACATTTTACAATTGGATTTTCGAGACGCAACAGGCAACAATTTGATACCCTCCAAACATTGGGCTCTGCACACTGCGGGCGACAAGGCATAATTCATGTAATTGTTGAAATTTAATTTTGAAGATTCGATTTTGTCATCTGAATGCTTTTTGTTTGAGCTTCAGTTTTCAAATTAAAAACATGTCCTTCGAGAATTATATTTTAATCCTTTCTCTTTTTTCTTCATAACTTGGATGTCTGTAGACACCAGTATCACAAGTGCAATTTCCTCGTCAAAAATGAATATATGAGTTAACATACGATAATTATAATTTATATTTATATCTATGTAAAGTCTATATCTGCAAGAAACCATTAAGTGGAAGCACACGCTAATAATGAGACCAAAAGGGAAAAAGGAGAAAACAAAGAAAGGCAGAAAGAAGTATGGAGAGAAAGATGATTAGGCAGACACATAGATAAAAAAGATGGTTAGGTAAACAGATAGATGAAAAAAAGATGGTTAGGTACACAGATAGATGAAAAAAGATGTATAGATAGAGTATAGACAGAGGCAGATCAAGATACAAAAGCAATTTAAATCCGGCCGATAGAACCTGCTCTTGATCAGATTTGGGCCATATCAGAAAATAATACAGTCTAGCTGCTACATTAGTTTTACTTATACCGTACATATCAGAAAATATTACAGTCTAGCTGCTATATTAGTTTTACTTATACCGTAGTAAATTTTCTATGTCGTTTTTAAACATTCTGCTTTACGTTGCCTTTTTTAAGGAACTCCTTATGTATATGAAAAAATAGAAGACGATTTAACCTTTCCATGACTAATATTATATTTTTAAGTGAGATACCATTGAATAGCGTGGGCAGTCAAAAGATATTCATGCACTGCTAAACAATCTTCTGGAATTTAGAGGAATGTTTTCATGAATGGAGCCGTTCCCGGACTTCAGTTATGCAGGTCTTTTACCTCCTGGGGAGGTAACAAGAACAGCAAACACTAACCGAGTCTTGAGGCCTTTAAGCATTTCAGGAAATTAAAGTTTTTTAGACTTAAGCAAATCATTGTTAGATTAACACAGTTATCCGGAGTGTATTTCTTCCAGCTGTAAAGAATCCTGGCCGAGGGCGTGGAGAAAATTCGAGATAAATCTGAGAAGAGAAATGCCTGTGACTTTCAGATTGACTTCTGGTGGGGACTAGCAACAGGGCGAGATTTAAATGTGGTTAGAAGCTGAAATACAGGAACAGCAATTGTGCTTTGGATAGCTAAGGAGTTAAGGTTGCCAGCTAAGACCATCCTTACCATTAGTTGGATGGTCTAAGACAAGAAAACGAATTACCTGTTTTTGCATTGTGTTGTCTCTACGATGTCAAGTCAAAGTTCCTTATTTACCAAGTTGCCTTGGCTGAATATCTATCTATGTATTACTCCTATAATTCGGTTTCTCTCCTCTATCTTCCCCCACCCCCACTCCCACTCTCCAAGCAAATCCTAATGCAATGATACTTTTAAACGTTTCAAATCACCATTCTTTGCATAGTTTTGAGGAGTATAAGCTCTTTGTTCTATTTTCTCTGTCTTGTCTGCAAGAAAAACAACTGACGTATTACCACTGTAAGCCCTTTTCCTAAACTAGAATCAAACGATACTGGAAATAAACCAGTCTGTTTTTATACAAATTGGTTTTTAAATGAATGAATAGGCAACACATGTGATGGATCTTTATTATAATAACCTATGATTTTTGTGATTTATAATTCCGTGCAGTGGGGTCACCGTGAGAAGATCAAATATCCCTGTGTATCATATTCGGCCTAAGATTTGCCTAATGTTGCAGAAACTGAAACTGAAGAATAGCTTCATACACGTATAAAGAAAAGCTCCATCTATCTATTCCCCATTAATGACATTACAGATTTAAAAACGATCTAATGCCTCCTATGTGCTAAGTCTGAGCTCTTGAGGTCAAGAGTTTGAGTCCTGCTTTAGGCAGGTCGACGTTTAGTCCTTGAGAAAGGCTATTGACACACATTTCTTCGCCTCACTCATGCAACCCGACTTTAGGCAGTGAAAGATCTTGTCATATTGCTAGAGTGAAGCCCTGAAGTTATTGCTCCTCTGTGAGTTCAGAAGGTACTTTGGTTGGTAATAGCCTGTCGGGGAACCCATATAAAGCGCTTAGAGCATATTAGTGGATAAGCGCTGTATAAAAACGCTTAATACTTACTTACTCTTGAACTTGTCAAATGGGCATTGCAAATATTCCTAAAAGTACAATTTCATTAATTTTTATCTACGCAAAAAACCTTTTCCCAATGTAGGTATCGCTGCGCTTCTGTGAGAAACTCAGTTTTCCTGTCTGTGACATTAGAAAATAATAGCCTTGTTCTGGACTCAAAATGCGAGAGAATGAGTGAGGCAATCACCAACAGATTTCCCTACCCGACTAACGAGATGTTACTTCGTGCAAACCGCTCCTCTCTGTGGCTATTCTGCCCGAGGCTGACCAACAAAAACCCCCAGCGGACTCAGATCTGGAGCGAGATTGATGTCAACATAACAAGACTGATGGGGAAATGTTCGCTTCACTGCCGGTGAGAATTTGAATTCTCCAGTCTCTAGAAATAATTGCTAATTTTTTTCTTACATTCTGACTTTTTTTATTTTTTGACTTTGACATGCCAAACAATGAATCTTAATTTTGTGATGTTCCGGACTGTTAAATATTTGTGCCTTCTTTTCATGATGCTAATTTCGAGTTTTCTTTAATGACATCAGTTGCATATGTCTGCAGCATGGCAATTATTATTTTAATTTAAACCTTTAAAATGAACTTACTCTAAGAAAAAGGAAAACTAAGTAGAATCATGAAGTCGCTAAGAAGGTGTTTGAATCAGTAGATAAATACAAATCTTTTTGTTGTTTTCAGTTACAAAGGAGCTGTTAAAAAAAGATAAGCCACTTATAAAAAATTTGAGACATAATATGTACATAAATGAAGATCGTTATAGAGCTGGTTGGGAAAAACCTGTAGCGAAGAACACAGACAAATTTATAATCATTAAAGAAAACTTGAAATTAGTATCATGAAAAGAAGGCACAAATATGTAATTGTCAATTAAAAGCTCTGAGATTGTACAAAAGGATCTATCCATAACAGTCATTACAGAAAAAATTACTCCCAGACGAAAGTTCTTAATATTGTATTCCTACAGGTTAGGTTTCTTGTTGTTAAACTAATGTCCCACATATTATAAGGTTTGTGCGATAACTGCAAATTACAAAAGAATATTATTTTGGCAACTCCTAGTCAAATGTTGAATATTTTTAAAGCTAGCTAAAACATAACTACGGAACTGTTTCACGACTAGCCTCTCTTGTGTGTAAATTAAAAAGGTGGGCTCACCAGCGAATTCTTCTGTGGGCGAGGTAATTTATTCAATTGACTCTAGTGCTGAATCTAAGCCTAAAAACTTACCATTGCCCAAGGGGAACTACTCTTAATAATAATAATAAGTTTATTTTTATAGCGCCTTCCCTCAATAGGAGCTTAAAGCGCTTTACATAAAATTTTAACAAATTTAGATCTACGTACTAAAAAAAAAAGTTTACAGGTATACCACTTATTTAAAAGTAGTTAGCTATACAGATAAAAGCGTTCACAAAGTTGCATGCTAAATATAAATCATCCATTAAAAGTATATAAATATAGTCATAGACATACAGTGTATATAAAAATATATTCAAATCATTTTAAAAATTAATTTTCAAAAGCTAGGAAAAAGAGGTGAGTTTTCAAATTAGACTTAAAAGATGGTAGCGTCTTTGCATTTTGAATAGGAGATGGAAGATTGTTCCATATTTCTGCTCCTTGATAAAAAAAGGCTCTTTGACCAAAACTATTCAGGTTAAATCGAGGTTTATAAAGCAAGTTTTTGGAAGAAGATCTTAGATTTCGTGTAGGGACATACAGTTTGGTCGAATCTTTCAAATTGTTGGGATATTGCTGATCATTAAGGCACTGAAAGGCAAGGGAGGCAATTTTGTAGCTTACGTGTGAAGCAATTGGCAACCAATGCAGCTCTTTTAGGAGAGGTGAGATGTGGTCTTTTTTGATGATTTCAGAATGAGCCTAGCTGAATTGTTTTGAATTTTTTTAAATTGATTGAGCTTGTTTTCAGTAGCACAAGCCAAAAGGGCATTACAATAGTCTAGTCTTGACAATACCAGAGCACAAGCTAGTTTGTGTGCACTTTTTTTTAAATTATTGTCTAATTTGTGAAATTCTACGAAGTTCTAAATAACAAACCTTTTTTAATGAGATATTCGATCATCCGATGTAAGATTAGAGTTCATGAAAACACCCAGGCTTTTTATCTTCTTAGAAATCAGAATGTCTTGTTTTCACCGCACAGTTCTAAGGATGGAATATCAAGTGATCTTGTTTTGTTTGGTGTGCCAACAACCATGATTTCTGTCTTGTCCCCATTAAGTTTAAGTTTGTTTGAAAACATCCAAGCCAAGATTTTACTTATACAGTTCTGTACAGAATTACATAAGCCGAAAAAATCATCAATTTTTGCTGATTTATACAATTGGGTGTATTCAGCATATAAATGATAACGAAAACCGTGTTTAGAAAGGACATTAGAAATTGGTTGTGAATACAACGAGAACAGAATGGGCCCTAGGACAGATCCCTGGGGAACACCGTACCTAAGAAAACTTTTCTCAGAGTGATATCCTCCAGCACTAACAGTTTGCGTTCTGTTTTCTAAAAATGAAGCTACCCACTTCAAAGCATTATTTCTAAAGCCAAAAAAAACTTCTAGTCGCCTTAAAAGTATTTGGTGGTCTAAAGTGTCGAAAGCAGCAGATAGATCAAGTAGTGCTAGAATTGACACTTGTCCAGAGTCTGTTGCTTCAAGAAGGTCAGAATGAACCTTTAAGAGAGCAGTTTCAGTGCTGTGTTTTTTTTTTTGTAAGCAGATTGGTATACTTCTCTCAGCCTGTTTTTATTTAAATGGGATTCAATTTGAATTAAAACAGCTTTTTCAAGAACTTTAAAAAGGAAAGGTAAACTAGAAACGGGTCTATAGTTTTTCAGAAGGTTTTCATCAAGATCCTTTTTCTTTAGCAAAGGTCTAACAATGGCCTCCTTGAAGCAGCAGGGCACAGATCCTGACTCTAATGAATCATTTATACAGTTAGTTATGTAAGGCAGCAGTTACTGTAGATGAATATCTTAGATACTTTTAAAGGTAATGGAACAGACCCATATGACTAATCGTGACCTGAGAATAACAAGGTTCTAAGTCGGTTTTTTTAATGAGATCAGGCTGTTTTCCGGTCCTTTGAGCACCTATCTGTATAATTCTAAAATATTTAACCTAATTATTTTCATAAGATCGAGTAGTTAGCATCATACAAAGGTTCTAACTGAGTTTTACTCATCATTTTAGTATTAAAAGGATCTATGAAGATGCCAAATTTGTGCCAAACTCTAACTTTCGCTAAAATACAAATTCGCTTCGATATTACAGGAAAAAGAACACACAAAAGAAGAAGTTCACAAATTAGCCAGACAACTAAAAATAATATTGTGTGATTATTACATATAGATGTTTATCATGTCAGCTTATGTCATGTGTGTAAAACGGTGAAGAATTAGTCAAATGAGCCATACCCCACAATAGAAAAGCAGATTGATTAGACCAATAAGTGCAATATAGTAATATAGCTTCCTTATAAACATATAAAATATACATGTATAAGTTGTGATATTGGATGCCGTGAGGGCCAAATAAGATTAGACTCATCATGATGAATAGTCAAAAGCCATTTTCAACATGACATCTTTTTTACTATAGTACATATATTCCAGAGTTCAATCAGTGATTTAGTACTCTATTATAAAAATTTCACGTATTGTAAGGTTCCAGAACCTCCTGTTTGAAAATAGAACCTTGTTAAAAAAACTTTTTTTCTGTTATGAGAAAAAAAGGTTCTATCAAAAAATTTGAAAAGGTCATAATAAAAAAAAATGGCTGCCTACTAAGGGGTATGACTGCACACATTTTGTCTTTCGAGACTAAATGAAAAGCACGTTTAAAAAAAAAATTAGCAAACAACACGTCATGTGGAGCCGGCAGTAAATTGTCATTTCTGGACGATCTCAGTGCCTATCTAAGATGGTATACATTCAATTATTCTTTCAATGATACGGGGGCTTTTTCTATCAGGCAATTAAAACTCGTAGCGGCGGTTTTGTGGTCAATTTTTTGGCTTACAGGCAACCAGTGAAGTTTGTTCAAGATATCAGCTGTGTGAGACAATTAGGCTGTCTTAGTTCAAGATATCAGCTGTGTGAGACAATTAGGCTGTCTTAGTTCAGGATATCAACTGTGTGAGACGATGTAGGCTGTCTTTGAATTAGTGTAGCTGTATTTTTTTTTCGCAAAGTGTGACGTTTCCTTAATTTGTGACATAAGGAGCCTTAAAGAACAGAATTGTATAAATTAACAGGTGTGTGGCAATAAAGGGAGGTAACACGTTTTAAGTTATATCATTCTTTGGCGGAGTAATCTCTAATGGTACTAATCTTTATTTTTTTAAAGATGTGCTTTAACAAAAGTATTTTTTTTATTTGAACGGCCTTTTAAAGTCAAAGTCTAGATATATTGCAAAGTTTTTTTTCTGAGATTCAGAAGACTGAACAATAATTATGCCTGTTTACGTTTGAAGATATTATTTTTGGATGGTCTTTTGTTTTTTTCCCTACAGGCGGAAAACATTACAACATGACACAAGACCTATTTTTGTGCTCTTTGGAACCGACCTATAAAGCTAAAGTTTTTGTTAAGTTTTACCTTGTTCTATTTATAATAATAACTCAACTAGACTAGAGGTCATGGTTTGTTTAGGTTTGGGATGACACTCCGGGTGAGTACGGTGGGTTAGATAGTAAAGCAAGCCACCTTCCATGTAGAGCTCCCTTATACCACGCCTGTAGAAACGCCACCATCCATGTAGAGCGCCCTTATACCACGCCTGTAGAAACATAAATTTGCGTTCTGCTGAGACCAGAGGCTCTCCAGCGACTGCATTGTAGCAACAAGTATATCAAATATTTATAAACAAATTAATTTATCATTATCCTATTTGTTTGTTTTTTTTTAATATAAACAAATCGAACCACAACTACACTCTGAGTATAGCGGCCATGAGGTGATGGAAGTTCAGATCAGGAAAGTAGAGAACGCCGTATTTAGTTTGAATTGACTTTGTTACTCAATGGGGTTCGTAATCTACGACCTTACGTCCGCGGATGAAGAAATAAAGTTTTCAAAGATGCTGCTTTGATGGCTAAGTAGGTTGTAGCGAAACTACTGTTAAACCACTAATCATGCATGAGAATAAAATGGCAGCCACTGCGCAACCACTGCGCAACCACTGACCATTGAACAATGTTGAAGGTATTAACATCAGCTGTGTTTCTATCACTAGAAAATCGGTGGGTATCGAAGCTACTACATATGACTTAACGCACAAAATCTATCCAAAAGCTATACAATATTGAAAAAACCAATAGAGTTAAAAAGCTGATGTTAATATCTATATATAAAAAGCTGATGTTAATATCTATATATAAAAACATGAAAGTAGTCGCCAACCCCTGTACTGCTGGGGAAAATCAAAGTACAATAATGTACAGTTTAAACCGTATGAAAGATAATGCACCTTGGCTGTTTCCGGCAACATAACACAGACTGACCTGGTACTTACCAGCCTCCACACCCAGGCCTGGGGTGTGAGAAGCTTATACAGATAGCTGAGCTCAGGGAATGTTTTTAAATCCAAGGGTCTTATTATTCAAAGTCCGCCCTTTTCATCGACTTTTACGAAAGAAATTGTTAAAACCAATATCCCACTTTACTTAAACCAGAATATCGATAAATCATGAGAAGTTATCGATAACTAGCCTTTATAGCAACGGTCCCATCCCTGGTCTAAAATTGTTGATACGTCTGTGTCTCTATAATTCTTGTCTCCCTGGCTCTGTGTGTGGAGCCCGCTCTGATCTCCAGGCCGCCGGGAGATTTTGTTATTCCCTCAGTAATCTCCTCTCTGACCTGCTCTTGACTACCTCATTGCCTGGGGAACTGTGATTGGTTTATACCTGGAGCGTCCCAGCTCAGTGATTGGATGATGGTTTAGTCGGTTCAGGCTTTAACGACGCTGGAAAGATAACACTATTTGTCTTTGGGCCAATACCATTGCCTAAGGCTAACAGCTAATACATAAACAACTTCTTACTTTTGTGAATGTTTTTTATTTGTTTTGAGAGAATGACGGAATTAAAACAAATTGGCTTGAATTTTAAGTATACTCTTCTAAAACAAGTTATGTTTTGGTTGTGTATACATGTATATTAGTGAAATCAGTAGAATTGAGTACGACTATTAATTTTCTTCTTCAACGCAAGACACTCTTCAGTCCAGCTTTATTTGAGGCTCTCTAGTGTGCCAGCGATTTTATCGAATCATAATAAATTTTATTTGTTCTCTTTGTGTGACATCACTGACTGTCCCAGCTCGCGTTGTAAAGTCTTGTTGCCTTTACTTTTTAAAGTATTGGTTTTTTCTCTGGGCATTCAATGTTTATACTTTTAGAGAGAATTTTGACTTTTTGGACAAGGCCAAAGCCCCAGAAATTTATATATTTTAAAATAGTGTTTAGATGCCATCTCAGTCTGACTTTTAGCTTTTTAGAATAGAAACTTCATGGCATCAGCCTGGGGAAGAGAAACTATTTTGTTGCATTACCACTTTTACCCACGCTGCCACAGCTTGCGTTTCATTGCACCTTCGGCTCATCTTTCCAGACACTTTTTAACTTGAATAAAAGTAAATGAAGTTCATGACAGAGATAAAAACATGATAAGATTTAATATATTTGGCTGTAACTAGATATTTTAAAGAGTCAAGGCACAACTTATTTAATTAGAATTTCTTTTCAAGATTTAGGATGAAGTTTATTGGAGTTTTCTATTGTAACTTGTCAGCTAAACCTCTTGTTTTAAATTATAAACTTGCCGTCTACTTTTGAATGAGTGTCGATTTTCGATCCATCAGATTCCCTCGCTCATTTTCTTTCCTCCCCGCTGAACCAGTAACAGTTGATAATGAGAGTTGGCCGACAGAGTGAAGGGAGATAATCACAAGACGAAGCAATAACAAACTTTTCACTAGTGACCAGCGGAGCTTCCAGTAGCGAGAGCGAGAGAGTAATCTCCCCTTTCTCACACTCTAATGCCCTTCCTGACTTCTGGCTTTTCCAGCCATTTGATTGGTCTGCGCTTCGCTCTGATTGGCTGCTAACATTGGGTTATCAAATTTGATTCGATTCTTTGACTGTCGTTGAATCTCTGAGATAATATTTATATAAGGAGGCTAGGATAAGACAAAACTGTGTATTAAACAGTAAAGTGTAATTTTCACTTGATTCAGAACCTGCAAATGATAAACTAAACACTCGGCACATCAAAAATCTTGTGGAAAAGATAAATATCAGACTTGTATCGGTGAGGATGTATGGACTACTTTTCTTTGAAGTAACATAGATTTGGATCTTGAAACACACTTAAAAAAAGAGAAGAGAGGCAGACAGATAGTTTGAAAAACAGTGGGAGAGATCCTGGCAATTTGGCCTGACAGACAAACATCTTAGAGTAATTAGATCAAATTACAAACCCATTTGTCTTTTTAAAGCTTAATCCCAGCCCTAAATAACCCCGGCTTAATAGCGATAGGAGGCAGTTCGAACCATCTCTAGGACTGAGGACGTTTGTCGAAATACAAAGTCTGTAAAAATTCTTACAGAAAACATGATTATCAGGCTGTAAAAATTCTTACAGACAACATGATTATCAGGCACATTAAAAGAGAAAAAACCCAAACGAAAGTACATGAACATTGTTAGTTATTTAGAAGCAAAAAAAAAAAAAAAACAAGTTTTTTTAGGAAACCACAAAATTGACTATAAAACCAATTAACGTTTATCTTGTCCTATCTAAGGGGCCAGTCGGGAATATGTTATTTATGTGGTTGCAGTTCTTAAAGAGTTCAGGTAGATTTGATGAAAACAATGTGGATACCTCTGAACCAGTCCAAATGTCTCAGGGGTAGCAATATCATAACAAGGCGTCGCACTTTTACACAATGCAGTTTATGAGATTCTAGATGCAAAAAATTTCGTGACGCTGCCAACATTTTTCTGGAAAGATATTAAAATTAAATTTCGTTTAAAATATTGAGGTAAGCGCCTTCTGACATTAGAATCGCCGATATTCCATTCATTTTAGAATGTTTTCGTTAGAGATATAAGTGAAACCCTACAAGACTGTGAACTGAACTAGCGACAGGTCTCTGTTATTCTAGGCAGGCACCTCTGGAACACACTCTACAGAGCCCCTCAAGTGCTGACTAAGACTTTTGCCTTCTAAAGCGTGATGCTAGATCGATAATCACCGGACCCTTGGACGTCACTTCCGACAGAATAATGACCATCGTGGACTCAGGAGGAGACGGAAAACGGAGAGAACAGAAGGGAGATATACAGGGTCTGGGTCTTACCGACCAGATTTCGGATGGAGAAGAGGAGAAAAGAAATAAAAATCAGGAAAAACTTAAGTACTTGTCAAAGTTAAAAGGTTAGGAAGAAAGTTTTAAAATCAAGAGATCGAAAAAAAACAGCGTTTAAAAGAGATCGAGGGTTGTTTTTAGGTCAGATGATATTATGTTTGTTGTTGTTGTTTTTTGTAGTATTTGAAGCTTGTTTAGAAAGCTGTGGATTGAGCTCAGGCTAACTGCTTTCTAGGAAACAGGAAAAAAAAATTAACCCACACATTTTCGTAACGTTTTTATGTCTACATATTTTTGTAATACGTCAACTGCAATCATACAGGCTTTGTTAAAATGTTTTACATATTCATAACCGTACACTCTCCGTATGATGAACACGGAGTAAACAAAGATAAAGCAATCTTGAAATATCATTTAAGAATTTTATTCCGCGGCACTAAATATGAACTTTATGTACTCTAAAAAAGATCAACTAAAACTAGGAGCTTCAAGTGTCGGATAGACACATGGTACAAACAGTCTCTGACAAAATACATCAGTTTTGAACTTACTAGACCCCTGAGAGCACGCTTGAGGTAAATCAATGAAATAAAACTAGTAGCTATGGCTTCCCTCATATACAGTGTGTTTTACCTATAATGAGAGCATCATCAACTTTTCAATGACCTTGAAATATTCCAAACTAATGACCAAACTGGACCAAGAAGGGTCGCTTCTTGCCTAAAATCACGTTAAATATAAAATTGTTGCTAACTCAAGATAAAAAAAAATCGTTTACAAGTCTCTACTAAAGATAAAATATCGTTTACATATCTCTACTGAGGATAAGTAATGTTTACTAATCTCTATTGAAGATACAAAATCTCTACTGAAGATAAAAAAAAATCGTTTACAAAATCTCTACTGAAGATAAAAAATCGTTTACAAATCTCTGCTAAAGATTAAAAAAATCTTTTACATATAACTTTACGAAAAATAAAAAAAATCATTTACAAAATCTGTACTGAACATAAAAAAAATCGTTTACAAATCTCTTCTAAGGTTAAAAAATCGTTTACAAAATTTCTACTGAAGATAAAAAAAAACCAGTTTACATATCTCTACTGAAGATAAAAAAAAAATCATTTACAAAATCTCTACTGAAGATACAAAAGTCGTTTACAAAATCTCTACTGAAGATACAAAAAAATCATTTACAAAATCTCTACTGAAGATACAAAAAAATCATTTACAAAATCTCTACTAAAGATACAAAAAAATCATTTACAAAATCTCTACTGAAGATACAAAAAATCGTTTACAAAATCTCTACTGAAGATACAAAAGTCGTTTACAAAATCTCTACTGGAGATACAAAAAATCGTTTACAAAATCTCTACTGCAGATACAAAAATCGTTTACAAAATCTCTACTGAAGATACAAAAATCGTTTACAAAATCTCTACTGCAGATACAAAAATCGTTTACAAAATCTCTACTGACACAGCACGTAATATAAAAGCTGTTAAAATAAAAAAAAAATGGTGATTTCCAAACTTCATCTTCAAGACGTAAACATTGATAAAACAAGAGGAGATTGTAAATTTAAGTAAGCTGAATAAAAGTTGATACTTTATTGTATTCGCTATTATTGACTACCGAAAATAACACTAAGGTTTGACCCTAATGGAAAATGTTGGACGCGCTGATCTTGACGGCTGGGAATCTAAGAATCGATAATTATTCTCTATACGAGAACTTAACCTAACACAAACATTCAATCTTTGTTGATTGTTGTAGGAGTGAACAGTTTCAGGTCAAGTGGTATGGGCAGTTTGTTCAACGACACTTGAGTGAGAATAGGATGGCTTCGAAACCGGGAGAGAAAGAAACATTGCGAGTTTATCAACTGTGTGCCAGATGTTGGAGCAGGATGTTTTGGTAAAAAATACATCTACAAAACAAACAAATCTCTAATGTTCCGAGAAAAAATCTGGTGCAGGTTATTGTCAATTTTTGAAAATAAAAATAATGATTTTGAGAGAAATGCTGCTACTACTACTACTATTACTACTAC
>BMAT01013098.1:32433-54142 GCA_019649035.1 Elysia marginata | reverse complement strand
AAAAAAAAAAAAAAAACAACAAAAAACAACTGAAGAATTTGAAGAGCACAATGGATTAACTTGAGTGAGCCTGACAAACTACACTAACATAGAACCAAAAATATAACAAGTTTCACTAAACTGAAATATAAAAACTACAAAATATATTAGAGTGTTAAACGCTTGGTTTCATTAAAACTTCAAACAGATACCTGAACTT
Source organism: Elysia marginata (assembly GCA_019649035.1). Taxonomy (NCBI): domain Eukaryota; kingdom Metazoa; phylum Mollusca; class Gastropoda; family Plakobranchidae; genus Elysia; species Elysia marginata. The sequence continues at coordinate 53,943 of BMAT01013098.1, read as the reverse complement.
CGAATGCCTCCTGTAAATTGAATTTAACATTATAAAGGTCCGCTATTTATAAAATTTTTATTTTTGTTTATAAGTTTATAAGCCAAGGAAAAAAAGAGTAAAGAAAAATGAAAGATAGAAAGAGCAGACATGGTCAGGTGAAGAAGACCTTACCATCCTACTAATTAGCTGTCTCACTGACTGACAAAAATCAGAACATCGAATGTCTAAGTTTTAAATTATAATGTCTGTAAGTTCAAGCCAGAGATATTTCTTAGTTTCCTTAGGTTCAGAAAATTTTTATTAGAATAATTTGAAAGAGTAATAAAAGTAAGAAAAATCTACTTTCAAACTGGGATTTAACTCATCATACCCATTGGGACAGGTGCCGAGATGCACATGGCGGCCCAACAACCTCTTAGGTGATTAAGAACATTTTACATCCCAAGGTTTCCACATACACAGCCCTAAAGGATTTCTAGGTAATAAAGAAAACTTCACATCCCAAGGTTTCCACATACACACAGCCCTAAAGGATTTCTAGGCAATAAAGAAAACTTTACATCCGAAGGTAAAACCAAAGTACAAAAAATCCATGAAAGTCTCTGTTCAAAATTATCATTACAAACTTGCAACTAAACCTAATTTGAAAAAAAAAAACAAACAAACAAATCAATAAAAATAAGCACTAGATTCCATTGATCAAGACTGGTTGTGGGAAATACGTCATACTTTATAGATTAAGTATGTACCTAGTTAAAAATCTTTTATTATAGTTTGTACCTTTTTAGCTAATAAAGAAAGTTTGAATCACAAACTTAATGACTAATCTTAATTGATAAAAGGCTACCGCAAAATAAGATAAACTTGACAAAACAGCACACAGGAAAGATGTTGGTAAAACAATCACTGCAGTAAAAATAGCAAAGCTTTACCCAGAACGAGTATCATGCATATGTTTTAAAAAATTTAGAGAATCTCACATTTACTTGAAATTTAAACCCTTTTTAATACATCTCCTTCTAAGACAAATTAAAAACCATATGTACAAATCTACCATTCATAAACACATCATACATTGTAAAATAAAAAAATGAGAATAAGAAAACTATTAATCTTAAGGGGGGGAAAAAGAGAAATCAAAACAAAAAGCAATAAAAAAAGCAAACAAACCCAAAATGAAAATAAACATACCTAAGCCAGCAAAAAACCAGAGCAATGTACATAGATCAAGTCAAAAGACTGAGTTCCTCGGCTTTATTGGTGGACGTAGCGTGGCAGTGTGTGGCTAACTAGGATGGCTCTCAACAATATAACGATGGAACAGAAAGACGTGTGGCAAGCGGAACAACATGGTTGCTGGTGCTCAAACTATAGACTCGGTGGACTATGCTAGGGGCTGTTGGCCTCGCGCGGACTCACGCTGCTCGACGCCAATTTGTAACGACGGCGCCTGGAGAACATAAAAATACCAACTTTAGAGAGCAAAAACTGAGAATTTTGTTTCCCGTCTACTTTATATTAAAATATAATATGATAATAGAGTTTATTTATAATGCCCTCTTTATTTTGAAATTTAAAAACCATTTATAATTTAACTTCAAAATATCGACACGAGAAATAGGAGAGCAGGAAGGGTAAACACGATTTTAGGAAGAGACTAGAAAAGTTGTGAAAGTTCTTTATATTCCTTCATCAGACTTAATCACTTAGAGGACATTTATTTTTTTGATGTCTGGACAAAATTTCATAGTTTTTGCCCTATTAAAAAAAAAATGATATATTTGAAAGGAGGCTGACCTTTGCTATGGCGAAAAGATTAAAAAAAAAAGAATGAAATAAATGAATTAAGACTACACAGTGAACATAGAACAGCAAAAGCATATTGTGAACATAGAGAATAAAAGTTGCGGATATAAAATAATGAAATGCAATCCTGCAAAAAAAAACAAAAAAACCAAACCCATAGAACCAACAAGCCCAAACCTCATTTGAAACAAAAAGAATAGAAAACATTTTGACATCCTTCAACCAGGAGCCCGCCACTTCAATATCATAAGTTGAACATTTGAACTGGGCAATATCAAGACTTTTTCATTCCTGAATTTAAATTGAAGGGACTTTACAAGTTTATTATTTGTGAAAAAAAAAGAAGCTGATCACAAAAAGCATTAAATTGTCTCATAGAAAAAATAGGAAGAACTTTGATATAATGAGAAAATAATCTTTCAACTTGTGATTTCTGACAAGGCCTGGATAACACGTTTTATACACATTTAGAAGGGATGCCAAATGATTTTGGGCCCCGACCCCCCTGAAAATGTACGCACCGCATTTCATATTTATAAACAAATATCATGGACAAAACTGTGCAATAGTCACTCTTTTTAAAAAAAAATTGATATGATAGAGAACTGCACACAACCAGCAGTTTTGATACAATTAAAAAAAATCTGTGAAAAAAGCCAGAAAGAACGGGAGATTTGGCATCCCTTGTAACAGAATCTGATAAATAACTTGAACATTTAAAGCATTAAAAAAAACAACAACAAAAAAAACAAAAAAACAACATACAATAAAACTAATATCAACTCTGTAGTAAACTAGCATAACACAGTGGGCAAGAGGTGACAACACTTAATAAAGGTTTATCAAGCACTTCTGCCTCTTTGTAAGAATCCTTCCAAACAAATGTAATTTTCATTACTTTTTAACATATGTTTGTAAAGGTTCAAAGAAAAACTTGCAAAAGGTAATGGATTTTTGAGCATGTCTTCTCCATTCTCAAATGAGAAAGAAAATTCACTCCACCAAATAAAAATACATTGTACATAATGAAGATCCATAAAAATTCTACTAAATTTTTTTGGACTCCAAGCGATAGGAATAATTTTTTTTCTTTCTATCTGCCTTTTTTTTTCAGTAAATATAGTTTTACAAAAATGGTGAAAAAGAGATGATATGCAAAAAAGAAGTGCATAAGATTTTAATTGATATTGGCATCTTAAAGTCAACGCTCTCTTCCCTCTCTTCATGGAATCAACTGATCTTGTTAAGTAGCCAGAAATTTTTATAGCCAGTAAATTTTCTTTTTTGTTGCGATTCTCTAGAAGTACTGCAAACAAATAGTGTGTTTTTTACTATTTTCTAATAACTATTTAAAATTGCTATGTCACACACCTCATCTCTTTGTTTGTACACATGAGTTTGATGAATATTGATTTTTAATAAATTTTGACCTTTATTCATACTTCTTAAACTGGTGTGGTTTGGGGGAAAAAAGGTTCATCCTGTTCTATCCTACACTAGTCGCCTGTTGGAGCACCCTGCAGAGGCCACCACCTTTATTTCACTCTACTCTGTCTTTCATTAGAGATCGCAGTTCTAGTGAGTTTTCTATCCCTGTGGCCGTTAGTAAGTTGTCCACATAAGTAGCATTCTATGGTCCCCTATTTCTTGTTCCATCAAGGGCTCCCACAGCAAAAGTTTGCTATTTCCTCAGAATGTCCAATGCAATGTCCTGATAGTCTCAATCTTTGCTGCTGTGTTTGCTTGTCACTTTAGGCAGATCTCCACGTAGCACATAAAGTTCTACATTGGTCAGGTGGTCTTTGTAACTGACGTGGAAGGCCTTACTGAGCATGCGTGTGTAGCATCCATTCAGCTGTACTGGCGAACATCCAGGTTTCTGCACCGCAAAGCAGAACTAACTTAACTGTGGCAAGGAACAACCTTTCTTTGATGTTCCTTCTAAGCTCAGACCTCCATACTTTCCAGGCACCCCGAGCCAGGACCTTTCTCACTGCTATATCAGAAGATGAACGTTCAGTCCAGGCTCCAAGGTACTTGAAGTTTTCAACAACTTTCAAGGTTTCTCCTTTCTTGGCTTCGATGTTCACTGGTCCATCCTGATTGAAGGCTTGTACTTCTGGTAAAATGCAGTAAAGCCCCCCACCTTCTCAGCTTCCGTCTCTAGTCTGTTTAGACCTTCTTGGGCTTGTTCAGTCGGTGAGGAAAGCGAGGTTGTTGGCAAAGTCAAGGTCTGTATTGATGACTGCCTGACACTCTTCTGCTCCTTGCCTAAGTAGCTGAAATCTCAAATCCATCTCCTTCCTGGCAAAACTATTTGGAGTACTGGGCTGGTGGCTTGGTTCTCACGTCAAGAGTGGTCATATCGAAGAGGTTGTAACTTTAGATGAAAAGCTTCTCAAGGTCTCATATAAAATGCAAGGGAGTCGAAGAAAAGTGGTTGCCAATGCAGGTGCTCACCTTAGACAGGTGGTCGGCTAGGCAGGTTCACATAAAATCTCAAAATTTTCAAAAATGGTTATGTTATGAAACCCTTCACTTAAACTACAGTTCCCGACTGTGGTTCATACTTGTTCTACTTATAGAACTTTAACAGTTCAATACTAATAATCCCAAGTGTTGAGAAAGCAAAATAAAACCAAACAAAAAACAAGATTGTGAAAACACAGATCTGAAATAGAATATGAATTTTAAAAAGCAGACAGGGCTATACAAAAACAGAAATAAGTTGACAACAGTCTAATGCTGGTACCCATTAAAGCACAAAAACAAAAACTGGCCATAAGCTGCTTACCTAGCAGTGACCACAGGATTTTTAGGTGCTTGGCCTGGTGGTGGTTTTGGGACGGGCCCCGATTCCGAGTCTTGTGTGCCTAGCGACCGGGGATCAACGAGTCCTCTAGGAGAAGCCAGTGGGCCTGACCTAGAGAAGCGACGTATATGCTGACCTGACGTAGCATCCGAGTCTTTGCTACGCATCGAGGAGCCGCGAGACCCAGACAGCCGGCGGGGGCTTTGTTCCCTTGGGGTGGTACTGTTGGGTTCATCTTTCATGGTGACAAGAACTCGTCCATTACTTGCCCCTTCTGAGGCCTCTGAACTAAACCGATTGTCTACATTAGAATTGCGCTCAGAGCCCATTGCCGAGTTCTTGTCCTTCAAAATAGATTTGGGCTTCGGAGTAGTAGAACCCAAGTCTCTCGTCGCGTGTGCTCCACTGGGAGGCTTGCTTCCGTCACTGGCCCCCCAACTAGGAATGTCTAAACTCTTCTCCCGTTTACTTGATGAATGTATTGGAGGTTTGCCAAGAGCCACAAGTTTTTTATTCCTCTTATCTTCGCTTTGCTCTCTGTTTTTAAACACAATCTTTGATGGGCTTCCCGCTGAGCTGTGTTTCAGTGGGGAGCCTATCCTATTATCGATGTCTTTGGCGAGTTTCTCAGGCATTTTTCTTGGACTAGAAAAGGACCGATCCTGTGAGGGATGATGGGAGAACGGATGTACCGAGTCAGTATGTCTACCTGCAGCTTCAGTGCCATCGTCCTTTGCTGCATCTTCCCTCGTAGTAACAACACCCATGACCCCGCTATCTTCCTCAAACACAAGAGAGGCGCGCATGGTTTCATGGCCGTCTCTCTCATCAAGCAGCACCAGGGAATTTCTTGCCATGCTGTCTAACTGATGGTCGTCTTCATCAGCCAGCGTGTTCATCATGCGCCTCTTTAAGCGAGCAGACTTCTTGCCCCCCTTGTCTCCTCCTCCATCATCGTTCTCACTATCCTCGTTGTCAGATCCCTCATCGCTGGAGCCCAGAGCTCCCCACTGACTGGCCATGGTGAAGGGGGCAGCGCGGGTGGCGTTCTCCTCGGCCCCTTCGTCACACTGAGTGTGGGTCTTGTCATCTGTCTGCATCAGGGCAAAAGTTATCGCAGCCCGACTCGCCAAATCAGGCTGGCTCTCTAACCGCATGTTCTCATTCTCATTGCTCGGCTCTCCAGCTTCCAAGGCCACTGCGGTTGGTGTTGGAGCAATATAACCGCCACCAACATTTCCACTTGCGCTGGCCACTTTTTCACCACCGATGAAATCAACGCCACTACTCTCTGGCCCTTCATGAAGACGTACCAGGCGATTCCTGCTGTGAGAACCCACGTTCCCTCCTATGCCAGCTGGGGTGGCAGTGGTTGGCAGTCCTTGACCTACAGAAGGACCTGGGGGTGGAAGACGATCACCTGGGGAACTAAACTCTTTCTCAGACCTCAGTTTTGAGCTAGTGTGGTGGGCAGCCACAGTATCTGGGCCGGGCAGAGATCCCATCCCCCCTCCACCCCTTACACTAGCGTGGCTCTGCTGCTTCAGAAAAGAAACATTGGCTACTCCTGCACTTCTGCTGCCCAACTCTTTAGAAGATATAGCCTCTATGTTTGAACTCTTCCTGTGCTGCCCTGTGTCCATCTTGTCCGCAACGATCCCAACCTTCTCTTGGTCCTTGCTCTTTTCTCTTGCCTTCGTGTCCTGCTCGTATTTAGCGGGAGGAGTGTCGGCTTCAGGGCGAGACAGAACCACGACACCTTCCTCAACGTAACGGTTGTCGACCTCGTTAAGGGGAATAAGCTCCGGCTTCTTCAGCTGCTCCTCAGCCTCCTGGTAGCTCAGGTTTTCGTCCAGGACTTCAGTAGCGCCGTGACCCGGTGTGATTGGACCCATGTTCAGGACACTTTATGGAAAAGATGAAAAATAAGCATGTTACACATAGCGTTGGTGAGATTCTATTTTTGAAAAGTCATACATAGCAGCATGGTAGAGGTCAGCATTTTCTCTGCTCACAGAGTTAATTGATAAGTAATAATTTGGTGCCAAAATAAAGGTCCAAATAGTTTTTTTTTTTACAACTTCAAGCTACGCAAAAAAATTAGCGGAATATGTTGAATATAAACTAAGGAAACAATTTAAAAAGCTTTAAAACTTTTATCTCAGATTGTGACATTGATTTTAGTGAAGACCAAAGTTATGCAACTTGCAAGTCTTCATTCATGAAATGCACTTTCAAAATTAATATAAATCTACCCAAGTCCATTCTATAGTAATCTTTTTCTTTTTACAAGAAGAGTCAGTAGCTGAAAGAGTTTCCTACTTAGTCTGCTTGAGAGCGTGGAGAGCAGAGGTGTTGGTTATGGTTATTGATGTGTCCACGTTGGCCTTCTCCCAGTCGTAAGGGTCAGACTCGCGGACATTCTTGCGCCGCATGCACTGGTCCATAAGGTTTGACATCATGTTGTAGTCGGGCTGGTCAAAATAATCCAGAGCCTGGATGTGTTCCAAGAAGGCTCGGAATTCACTCGGCAGATTCTTAAGCAAATTGGTGTGGTCATATTTGTCTTTCATGATTCCGACCTATATGGGATAGACAGTAAAGTTAACTACAATTACATAATCAAAATACAGCCCCGGGGTGCTTGATAAATTTTATTTAGAAAATAACTGAAAATCCATGCTTTCAATCTCTTTTAACGTAAAATATTTTCTCGTTCAAAATAAAGAAATTGATCCAGACCTGAATAACAACAAAAATGGAAAATAACATCCCAAAAACCATAAATTTTAATACTTGCTAATTTGACATAACTGAAAGTTTTGTTTCAAATTGATTAACTTTAAAACGAATTCATTTTTATGTATATATCAAATCTTTAAGAATCAAATTGGGTTACAGGGATGATGATTTTGTGGTGGACCCTCCATCTCAAGGATGATATGTATGTCAGCGCATTATCTATGTACACAGAGGAGGCTCTGCTATGCTGGAGAAACGCGGGGATGCAAGCAGCTCATGAGAAAAAAGCAGGAATTTTTTTTAATGGAAGCTTCCGAGCGGGCGCTATTCTTATTATGTCTAGCAAAAGCGATTTTTGCCGTCAGTGGGTACAAAACTCTCTTTACACAGCAAACACCATGCAACACCATTCTTGTCGGAAACTTTCCTGATATAACTAGAGTAAAAGTCTCCATCCACGACCACCTCAATTTGTTCTTTGAAATAGAAAAATCATGTGGCCTATAGATTTCTTATCCAAGTTCAAAATTAATTTGGGATTGATCAAGACTTGCACTGGCCGGCATCATCTAAATCTAGATTGTTAGTATATGTTACCAGAGTCTAGATCTAGATCTAGATTTTCTAGTGTAAGGCTAAGTGATATGTTTCTCGATGTCTAATCTATATTAGGCCTATAGAGATAGAATAAATCTTTATCAAGATTTGAAGAGTAAGACTACTAAGAGTAAGCCTCTAGTCTGGCACTTGCTTGAAAATTAAGCAGATCTAGAAAGGTCAACCACATGCAGCAACCATAATATGACATATCACTGAACAAGATCGCTCTTGGCTTGAAAAGACGAAGTGCAAAAGATTGTTTGGGGCTAGATCTAGATGTAATGTAAGAAAGGATATAAAGGACTATCAATGTTTTGAACAGTCATAGAACCATGTCCGTATTATCGTAAGAGTGGACAGATCACTTTAGTTATGACTACATTGAGTATTCAAAAGATGAAGGAAAAATATCGATTGCGTACTTTTACTATCGCCCATTAGTCAAGACTTACAAAATTGTGTGGACAGTATCAAACTCGTCACAAATAAGAAATCGGGCGATGACATTATATATAAGATATATAGACGGAAATCGACTGACGGGTAAACAAAAAAAAATCATCGGTATCCCCATAGAATCAGAAAAAAAGGTAAAACATTCACTTCTGATTTTCCGGTTGTCTTTTTTTGATTTAAGTTCTTATTTTAATAAGCTTATAATTTAATTTTTCAGACTTTTTTTTTTTTTGCTGATTGTCTGATTGAAGTAGGAATACAAAAATCGGAAAATTGGAAAAAAAAAGGGAGAGACAAAAAAAAATCGGAAAACTTGCATCCCTGTAAAGATAGAAAACTTGAGAATACCTGCTCTTTATCTTTGGTCTTTCGCCATGGAAGCTGCCCCGAAACAAACTCGACTACCATGTAAAACAGCGACCACAGGTCATCGTGCCGACCCATCTCCTGTTGCAGAAATAATCAATATTACAGGTGGGGCATGGAACAAACTGTACCATCAGTTTTTCAGTATTTCAATGATGCATGTCACAAGTTTTTTTCTTTTTCACTGGAAAGCTTCAGATATTTTTTACAGAAGCTTCACTTCATACACATTTTTATGAAGTCACATCAAACCAATCCAGAGAGGTGCGAACAAATATTTAGTTAAGCCTTCAGTATTACCTCACAGACTTTTTGGGACAACTATTTTTCTATTACTTTGATAACCTAACTTATGGTTCCATTCAGTAAGCCAAGGGACTGAAAACATCTTTGTTTCTAACAAGGAAGAATCAGGTTCAAGAAGGGAGATTATCCAATAAAGCCTTTTATTTTCTTTTCATGGATAAAAAATTAACCAGTTTGCACGAGACAAAACCCTCTGCTCACCTTGTTTTTATGGGCATTGATGGAAGCATAACGCACCGTCCCCCGAAATCCTGCAGCAGATCTTGGTTGTCTGACCTCCCCTGACGCAGTTGTGTATTGACGAGCCAAGCCAAAGTCCAACATGTACACCTTGCGGTGGTTTGGATGCTTACCCATGGCAAAATTGGACTGTGAACAAGAAACAGAAAAGATATTTCTATTTGTAGCCTTGGGTGTTTTCAGGCAACACAATCACCAGCTTATGTAGCAGGATACAGATGGAAGCAGGTTACTGCAGGCCAACTCCAACATGGCTGTTTCACGTTTAAGGTCGTCACAAATCTACTAAAAATTTACTGTTTATTGGAGTGCATCCCAAATTATAGAGTAATAAAAAAAAAAAGCTTTTACTCAGTAATTGTGTAGTAAAACTTGGTTGCCTCACTAATGCTTTTTTCTTTTAAATTGGAAAATTTTTTTTTTAAATTGGTAAATTTTTTCTTTTAAATTGGTAAATATGTATACATAAATTATTCATACATGACTAAACGGATAAGATTTTATCAAGTCATTTCAATGCTTATGTCATAATGTTAGTGTATTAACAAAAGCTGAAACTCTCCCAAAAGAGCTAAAACTGACAATTCAATAGTTAGATGATCCATTTCCCTCTCTGAAACCATCACTAATGCTTGTACAACTCTCCAAACATTAAGTTCCACTCACCGGTTTAATGTCTCTGTGTAAGAAACCTACATCGTGTATGGCTTCTATGGCATGAAGGATCTGAGCTGCCAGTCTCAGCGTCGTGCTGAGAGAGAAACATCCGCGAGCCTGGCTCCGACGCAACTCTGCCAAATTCTTACCCTGGAGTGACATCACCACATAATTGTATCTTTCATTTCTACCACAGCCTATAAAGCGGCACACATGATCCCGACCTGTGGAATAAAACATGAACGATCATCATAAACCTGATAATGAATTGACCACAATTGTAAATTCATACAAGTTCATCTGCATATAACATTTATTTGAGAAACAATTTAAAATTCTATCATCACAATCATATTAAAAAATAAACCGTTAGGAAAAGGTTTAGGGCGACTTCTTGTCAACACTTGTTCATGATCACGGCAACACTTCTTCATAATCAGGATGACAACTTGTTCATGAGCAGAGTGAACATTAGTATCTTTCGTCTGAAGATAAACGTTGGTTTCTATTAAGTGTAATTGTAAGGACTTAAAGGTTTTGATAGTTTTAAGGAATTATATATGGTGTTTTGATAATTTTCAGGAATTATATGAGTGTTTTGATAATTTTCAGGAATTATATATGGTGTTTTGATAATTTTCAGGAATTATATGAGTGTTTTGATAATTTTCAGGAATTATATGATGTTTTGATAATTTTCAGAAATCATACATGGTGTTTTAATTGGCTACATCTCATATTTTTCAGGAACCATTTGATGGTTGGGTTGGATAAAAATTTCATCATCTTCATTGTTTTTACCTTGTAGTTTTTTCAAAACAGCTACTTCCATCTTGAGCACTTGCTTCACTTGCCGAGCAGACTCCAGTTTGAGAGCCACACTCTCTCGACTCACCAGGTCCGTGGCCTCGTAGATCTCACCAAACCCGCCACCCCCAATTTTTTTCAGCTGAAAGAAATAACCCAGTGTAATCAAGAGTTCAATCTCACTTCTAAAATTTTTCTTACAAAGACAAAAAAATCAAAAAGAGAAAAGGTAAATATTAATAATCTTGCTTACAAGAAGGCTAAAAAAATTGTGGCATTTGCTGTTAAGAACTTAAGTCAAGCTTGCTAATAACATGCTAGATAGACTAGCAAAATTTACAAAACAAAGCTCCTCAATTAACAACTGAAACAAAGAATAAAGAGCATATAGCACAAGGTATGGAGACAATTTACAATGAATGTAACCAAGCTTCAAAGTTTCCAATTTTCAGCGACCGACTTACGACTTTAAATCTTTCCTTGACCACCTGGCCAACCTGCAAGAGGTCCTCTGTGGCCGTCGTTGTCGTCATCGTGACCACCAAGCTGAGGGAGGAAGCTTCACCTTACTCAAGCACTCCTGGAGAAGAGTTCCACGTCAACCCATTGCTTTCCATTGGTTTCTGAAATACAATTGTTGAATTATACAATAGTCATAGAATTCCCTGACAACTCCTAGCTTTCCATTGGTTTCTGAAATACAATTATTGAATTGTACTATAGTCAGAGAATTCCCTGACAACCCATTGCTTTCCATTGGTTTCTGAAATACAATTATTGAATTATACAATAGTCATACTTCACGGTGTCTTTTTGTAACGCTCGGGGTAGCAACTTAGTTTTAAAAGTTACTCCGAGCTTAGGAGACCATATATATTCTACAGCTGTCACAGACGCTTGCCGGCGCCGTCGCATGCAAGATTTATTACCTGTCGGTAATTGGATACTGATAGCAGGCAAGCCCGTTTCCACTCTAGCGCCTGGGCATCACGAAAATGTCCCCAAAAGTATCATTTGAATGTGCGTTGTTAGATATTCATAATCCCTTAGTACCTCAAGATTAGTACCAATAGAAAGATCATTTCTTGCTGCACAAGACGCTATGAAAATTTTTTTCCTATCTGCTCATTTAGTGATTTTATCAAGATTTTAGCGATAATCGTGATAATAGAGAGCTTTTAAAGAGGTTTATTAATTAATAATTTAAGACATGACCCCCGCGTGAGGTCCATTCATAATTTACATATTATGAAGCAACAAATATTTTATGTTCAACAAGTGAAAACGGCTTGGTGATCTAAAGTTTAGTTTATTTTATATTAATTTTTTTGTGTACAGGTAACGACACCCTTGAACTTCCTACCTTCACTTTTTCTTATTTCAACCATCATCGTGACTTTTTTGCGAAAAGTAGAACAGCCTTGTTTCATTTAAAGAACAAAAATAATTGCACTTTAATTGAACGATCAAAACAGTGTTTGCTCATCATATTATAATCACAAAAACATGGAGCATAATATAATAACTAGGTTCAGTCTTTATTGTTCATGTTGAGAAAGATATTGAGATAAAATAGGAAAAGCGAAAGAAAGAGTACTGTGACGTGTTATGGAAAGCAATAAAATCACAATGACCTTAAAAGAGAGAGAGAGATAGAGAGAGAGAGAGAGAGAGAGAGAGAGAGAGAGAGAGAGAGACATACAGATAGACAGACAGACAGAGAGGGGGGGCGAGATAGATGCACATCTTATGCTTATTGTGTTTGTATGACGGTGAATATTTTAAGACAATAAAAAAAACCATCGATAGTGGGAAACTGTAAAATAAAACTAGCAACAGAAGCATATAATTGATATATTTATTTGTAATGAGTGAACATTTTTTTTATTTTTAAATTAAAAGATAAATAGATAGAGATCGAGAGAGAGGAAGCGAGGGAGGTAAAGAGAGAGTGACAGAGATGGAGAGAAAGAGGAGAGAGAGAAAGAAAGAATGAATTAAATAAAAGATGTGCCCAATGTATCATAGTTTAGGTAAGTTATGATAAATTTATAAGACTGGATGCTCTTTAATCCGGAAAATATCGACAACTGACATTCCGACTACCATTAGCTTGGATATCAACTTACCTTCACGCTCTATGCAGTGCAAAATGTGCATTGACTTTAAATTGGATTTTGCTATTAAACGGGAATTTAGATCATCTTCAAACCAACGTTTAACAAAGGTACTGCTATTTCTGTTTTGATTCATGTTTGATTCAATTAAATGTCATGTGGAAGAATTTAGTTATTTCAGTTTTTAAATCACGATTCCATTTCTGTGTCATCGTGACCTAATTGTACCAGTCCATTTGCATTATGAATATTAACAAAACTTGGATGAATTATATGTATTAACTAAGAGGATACTGTTTGCATTAGTTGTAACTTTAGTATAAACTTTATTTGAGCTTGATGCTACCATTAGTTTAGACGCAACAGTCAAATTAATTGACGTGTTAACAAAATAGTTCAATGCGTAGTGTGCAGTCGGCACTGAGCTAGGCGAGGCCCAGGTCACGGGGTCACAAGGTCACTGCGCCCAGCCGACCGAGAACTAAGTTGGCGCTGGCAAGACGCCGTGACTTAGAATTCCCTGACAACCAGGTGAACCCATTGCTTTCCATTGGTTTTTGAATACAATTATTGAATTATACAATAGTCATAGAATTCCCTGACACCCCATCGCATTCCGTTGGTTTCTGAAATACAATTATTGAATTATACGATAGTCATACTTAGAATTCCCCGACAACCATTACTTTCCATTGGTTTCTGAAACACAAATGAGTTCCTTGTCAACCCATTGCTTTCTGAAATACAATAGTCTTCAATGTGCCAAATAATTACTTGTGCTCCTCAAGGTTGTGTATACATACCCTGCTCTGTACACAAATGACTATTATTTGTATCATAATGACAAAATACTAATAAAAATTTGCAGATTATGTGATAATCGTGAAAATGATTTAAAATCAGAGATTCTGGTTCTATTTTCTTTCAGACTAGTTTACTCCCTCTTTCAGATTCTAGATCTACATTTAAATCTAATCAAGATCTTAGATATACGAACAAGGGGTGGGAGTAGGACTAGATCCACATGAAATAAATTTCCAGCTTTATGATAAAAAGGTTATTTACTGCTTTGAAAAGGTTTACCTAAAAATTTTATGAAAATTGATAACTAAATAAGAAAATGAGAGCAGTTAAAGTGATCAACAGGATTGCCAGGCCATGGCTGTTACGCACTCAGTACAGCCAGACTCTGACCAATTTCAGCTTTCCGCTAACCAGAGTAGAACTTGTTAAATGTCTACTGTCTTTTCCTTTCTCTCTTCTAAATCAACAAAAGTTTTAATATTTTGCCACAAAATACTGATAATTATATAATTTTTTTTTAATGTTTGGAAGCTTAGAAATATGTCTTGTTCAAAAACTGTAAAACAGATAAAGCTGGGACATCCGATTCATTCACCCTGGGTGTGAGAGAGTCACAAATGTATCAAAAGCTAAAGAAATTATAACAGACCACCATCATTGAAGCCTGATAATTCAGAATTCTCATAATTCCAAATTTCCTAGGTGTGAGGTTACTGTAAGGACAGCGTTGTTTTACAATTTTCAAGGTTGGGAATTTAGTTTAAGAAAATCTTTTAGGTTTAGGAGACATTATTAGTTCACTACCTGTCACCCACGCAGGTCAGTGATACAGCTGAAACGATTTATCGCCTGCCGCTGATTGGATCTGACAATTGCCCTGCCCCTATCTCACACTAGTCGCAGTACTGTCTGCACATTTGCAAAAAAAACCCGTAGGAGACATTATTAGTTCACTACCTGTCACCCACGCAGGTCAGTGATACAGCTGAAACGATTTATCGCCTGCCGCTGATTGGATCTGACAATTGCGCTGCCCCTATCTCACACTAGTCGCAGCACTGTCTGCACATTTGCAAAAAAACCCCGAAACCGTCACTTTTAGTTTTAATCTCCATTGGTTAAGTTTGTCAATTCTTCTATAACATCAAGTTTAGTACCATATTAAAGATCATTTTCTGCATAAGACGCATAGAAAATTGCACTTTCGGTTTTCAAGTTCGTGGTTTTGACAAGATATCTGTTTGATATGTGTAATTTTCGGAAAAATTCATTTTAGTTATTAACTAATTAAAAATGAATTAAATTTTCCACTTGACATCGTCAAGTTTTGTATATATTTAAAACAATAAACATACTATTGCTTAATTTGTGAAAATAATAAAATGATCCATGCCTTTGTTGATTTATATGAATTAAAAAAAAAACGAACAGATTACATGCCATGGTCGTCTAAACTGCTGTTCTGAATTCTAGGCCTAATGGCCAAACCATATAAAACCACACTATAGACCTTGGAGGAAAAGAGAGATTCATCAGATAAATAGCTCAGGTTATTAGACTATCACTGTTTAAATTGAGAGAGAGAGAGAGAGAGAGAGAGAGAGAGAGAGAGAGAGAGAGCAAACGTACCAATACTTTACCTCCATTACAGTGTACACACCAGTAATGGAAACTAAGCTATAAAATTAACTTAGATTATCATCAAACAAACCCGTTGACCATATTGAAACCTATCACTATAACAGTATAAGGTATAAACATAAATTTTCTGTATTTTTTATTATTCAAATAAATCCATAATTTGAGTTTTTGTAAAATGTTTTCATATTTAAGAACAACATTGTTTATACAATTTACAAAGAATGCTATCAAAACTTTCAATAACCAGAACTATTTGAAAACATCTAAGTGTTTATGCTGAAAACGTAGTTGCTTCTTAATCTTAGCCTAAACTTTTTTTGGTAGCTAAAGGGTGCATGGTTTTGATTAATTTACAAACACAATTATGATGTTAAGAAACTGATTTTAACACATCTAGCCTAGCCGAGAAGGGGGCATAGCCTAGCCTAGCAACGACTGAGGTTATGGTGTCATGAGGTCATGATAGTGCCCGAACAGCTTCAAACTGAGAGTGCGCGTAATACAAAGTAAGATTTAAAGGAAGTTAAACTGATCAAAGTTGGTAAGGCAGAATGCTCTTCCAAAGTTAATCTCATCGCCTAAAGAAGAATTTCCTTCTGCTCTCCAGCAGTTTTACTTCTCCAAAACATGTACGGCTTATATTTATGATAAACATTCACTGAGAAACTTTGTCATCCCAGAATCTGAAGAAAGGTGTCTTTGGGCCTTTAGGCTGCAGATCTATAGATCTAATCTATTCAAGTTAATTTTATATTGTATTGAGAGATGGAGGTGTTATTACTCACAATAGATCAGAAACTGTCTAAATAAAATAAGCCTTATTCGTTTTATATAATTCCCATGAGATTAAATTGGGAGGCTCCCACTGAAGGTCTAGATCCAGTCTAGTTAATCTAAATTATCATTATTCTAGGCCAAATCCAGATCTAGAATCTAGGTCTAGATCGTCTAGTTTCGTGTTTCTATTGTCGATCCGAAATCAATCAAACAAACCTGACATCCCTTAGCATAGGCAAGACAATAGGAAAGATAATGTTATGTCTTTATCGGTTATAGCGTAGAATTCGAGATGATTAATTATTTTATTCCGTGACTCACATTTAGAATGTTGCCTTAACAACGTCTGAAGTGAGGAGGCCGCCATGTTGAATTTTTTAGAGGGAGTAATTATTGTACAAAATCGATAAAAACCGACATGACTGGGTTGTGTCCCCCTAGATCTATATACTTTTGGCATTATTTCTCTTCAGCAAGGACAACATAAAAAATGGTTTTTGTTATTTTGTTCTTGCAAACGTTTGGTGTATATCTTTGCTATGTATGTATAGAAAACAATACCAAATCATGTAATTCTTTCTTTATGAGATCAGTGTCAGATGCGTCTTCTTGAACACGATAATGGGCAGCAAGTTTAGACCTAAATCTATGGCACAACTTGGGAAACACAAATCCCTTCCGCCTTATTTCGTGCAGATTTTGCATATATCTCTGTGTGGCAGGATAGGAAAAATATTACACAGCTGAAAAACCCCAACTCTCACAACACTTTTGATACACAATCCCGCATCAATTTGTAGATATAGGCCTGGTCCTTGATTCATTTATTACTTCAAAATTCAACACAATCATAGATTCAAAGCTTTGAACCAGCATTGATTCAACAATGCAGTTAGTATTTTTAATATTTTTAATATTAATTATAACAATAATTCTCATTCATATATCATTATCATTATTACACTTTTTCAATTAAACCCAGTAAACATTTTGTGGGGCTTTTTGAAGTCAAAGCAAGACGTTCATCTCAAGACAACCTCTAGCATGGGTACCGCATAATGAGTCAGCATGGACTATCTCAACATCTAGCATGGGTACGGCATGATGAGTCAGCATGGACTATCTCAACATCTAACATTAGTTCGGCATGATGAGTCAGCATGGACTATCTCAACATCTAGCATGGGTACTGCATTATGAGTCAGTATGGACTATCTCAACATCTAACATTAGTATGGCATGATGAGTCAGCATGGACTATCTCAACATCTAGCATGGGTGTGGCATGATGAGTCAGCATGGACTATCTCAACATCTAGCATTGGTACGGCATGATGAGTCAGCATGGACTATCTCAACATCTAGCATTAGTTCGGCATGATGAGTCAGCATGGACTACCTCAACATCTAACATTAGTACAGCATGATGAGTCAGCATGGACTATCTCAACATCTAACATGGGTACAGCATCAACAACAATAGCAGTAGAAAATTACAAATGTCATAGTAGTTGAGGCAATAGTAGCAATATATATGTAAGAGTTGTAATTTTTTTGTAGTCTTGTAATTATTTACAAAAAGAGTTGTAAATTACAATTTAAAAAAAACATCCAGACAATACATTATTGAAAAAGCTCACCCAACTCAAGGCAATATCTGCAAACTCTACGGAACTGTTTTAGTCAATCTCTGAACTATTTCTTAGATTTGAGGCTACTTTGTTCCAATAAAATTTGTTTAAATGTATTATAGACCTAGGGTGAACAGTGGCCTAATCAGAAGTTACCACGGAAGTTGCCGGTACGAACCCCAATCTGGGCTCACCTGAACCCGCCCAGCATTGAAAGGGTGATCAGGTCTCTTAAGACTGAGGTAATAAAAAGACAGTGAGGAAAGCAATGGCAAACTACAAAAAGTCACTGTGCCGTGTGCTTGAAAAATAAGGACCATACTCCTAGTTCTCTTACGCTTGTCTTGAGTATGATAAACTTTACTTTTGCAGACCAAATGTATGAGCTTATTGGTTGTAAAATATAAATGGTTAATTAAGACCATCTCCACAGCATCCCACTACACTGATGTCATAATTGTGCGCTATACAAATTATCATTACACTGTATTCAGGGATGCCACGGAACTTTGTTTAAAGTAACTGAAAATCGACTTTTTACATTCTCATGTGCATAAAAACCAATAAAAAATCACACGTTTACAATCAATTAAAAAAATTATTTAGGACCAAAAGAACAGTTACACAAGGAAAATAACAGAAAAATGGCATCCCTAGTTATTCTTAACTCTTTATCTCTGAGTCCATTGGTTTGGGTGGATGAAGCAATAAATCTGTGTCGTCACCACAAAGTGACAAATGTACTAATTTATACTCAAGTTTGTTTGGCACACTTGATTCATGTACCAAATTCATTACCGCAAAAGATCACTGTTACATCAATGCACCATGTATGGACTTGGAGACGCTCAATTTTCCTATCAACCCCGCATTTAGCAGACAAATACAGACAAAACAAGTCCTGTACATAATTATGGAGACAAAAAGCTAAAACAACAATAATACAAATTCAGCTAAACAAAGCACTGCCCAGGCACAAACGAAACAACAAAACAAACTGTCGAATATCAATCAAAGAATTTTCAACAAAACAATTTTAACAACACTAGTTAACAATAAGAATTCAGAACTATAAAAACAACAAAAGAAGAGATTAATTCAAATCAAAGAAATAAATTGTAAACTGCATTATGCATCATACACAAAAGGCAGTAAAAACAAGAAAAAATCACCAATTAGACAACACAGCTGATAACACTGAGCAGAAACTGGAAAGACTGTTTTTTTTAATCTCTAAAAAGAGCAAACCTTTGAAAACCCTAGATTAGATGACAGTGGAAAATAGGCCATGAACCCAAAAAATGCACTGAACTGTGAACATCACAGCAAACTATTTCAAAGGATAATTTCAAGATGACTCAGTCAATCAATGTAGTAGTACTTTAAAATACTGTAATATTATTGACTCCGAATATAAGTCGTGGTCTTAAGGAGCTGAAACCAGGTAGTTGGCTGAGCCAGACTTAGAGTGGAACAGCCATCTAGAGACAAAAACTCCTGTGACAAAGGTCAGACTCAGTTTAGGTTTTCAGAGCAATTTCATGTTTGAATTTGTATAGCAAGAGGTCTTTATAGATGCGTTAAATGCATCAATGGAATCTTGAACTGATGCTCGGCATTCTAGTTCAGTTAACAAAAAGGTGAAAATTTAGTCTATCAGTATCTCTGTCATACGAAATTAATTTTTTGAATGTAAAAAAAGTCAGACTTGGTCATAGTAGTGGGACTAGATCGGCGGAGAAAATCACAAACCATGCATGTCCAAAAAATCTTTAAACTCTATTTTTCACCCTGGTGACAATGAAAACCTTTGCTCCGCATTGTTATAACTATGTTGCAAGCCAAAACACCCAATGAAAACTGTTGATTTTCATGTGACCAAAGCATGTAGCTAAGAAAGTGAAAGTTCAGAGCAGACCATGATTCTCAAACCATGGCACTGGTAAAGTTTCGTTGTCCTGTCCATTTGGCTGTGACGAAATAAAAGCAGGAATCAGTTGAAAACTGATAAATAAATTAACTCAGTTTGACTGGTCAGAAGTTAAAATGACATTAGAATTTAGATCTACTAAAACTGTACAGATTCTCCTAAGTTGTTTTCACCAAGACCAAACATTTTATAATCAGTTCCCAAAAACCGGGTTTCAAGTCTGGTACAAGTTTTCCCTTCTCCTGTAAAATTTTACAAGTGAAATGAGACATTTAACTACATGGTCTGCAGTTTTCCAAGGACAATAGGCCTAGGTTCAAAGTTCTCAGGGTGATTAGGATTAATAAACAGATGTTTTTCAAAAGACTGATGGGATTAGAATAAGCTAGATCTAAGCACAAACTGGACACTCCTTACTCATTGCGGTCCCGTCCAGTAATCACTCATAGAGCATGGCAAAACGGTAGCAAAATAAAGATTTTGTAACCCTGAAATGGCGGCAGTATGCTTGTTTGAATGGATTGAAAGATTGATTTAATTATAACTTTTGAAGTGCAAGGGTTCCATTCATTTCGTTATAGAAACCGGGTATGTGAATAATAAGATTTTGTTATTCCCATCCGCCAGGGATGCGAATTTTAATTTTTTGTTATTCCGATCCCCCATTCAGACCATCTAAAGTAGATCTACCATTGATAGCCCGTAACAGGCCTACCTAAAACAGCGATCTAAACTTATTAGATTAGTTACATGAGTGGATATAGACCTAGAATCTAGCTTGATCTAGTTTAAATTGTTAAACCGAAAGTAAGCTAACTGCAAGATTATTTTTTTTGTTTGCTGTCAAAGGCAGATAGCATGATCAATTTCATTAGACTACTTTGTATTTTTTATGACAAGAATGTAAAACCTGTAGAACTAAGAAGCATCTTACTTTATTTGTTAATCCCTGAGCTGCAAAATTTTAATGTTATTCCTAGATCTTTTCTTTCCAGAACCTAAACGGTAATAATAAAACTATTCATTCTATACGAGTAGGAAATCAGAAATGGTGAAGAACCTGGGCTTTATAAATTCGTCCTGACCTAAGCTTTATGAAATCGACAATTAGTAGATCTATCTAGAGTCAAGCTCTATTTTGCTTTTGAAGTTAAAAAAAAAAACTTAAACAAAAGATAATATTGCAAGTACAATGATTTTTTTTATTCCCAATCCTATTCCTCCCCTCCAACACCACTTGCTTTCAGTCTTATTATATTTATAAAAAGTAAAGTTTGTATAGATCTACTATTACTTTAATACAATGTAAGCCTACATTAAAGGTTTTAAAAACTAATTTGCTGCTCTGAATCATCTTTTTGCATTAAAAAAAATAATTGGATTTAAAAGTAGGCCTATGTTTAAATTGTATGTGATCCATGCACTTTTTTAACATTCAAATGATTCTTGAATGTGACGGGAATATGAAGTTGTAGACTAGTTCACAATGAATCAATGGACGAGCAAACCAACAACCCTTGGTCCCATTCACAGTAACATCAATGTATCTCAACCGGTCGTCCGGTGTGAAGGAGAGACGTGTCACAAGTTTCACAATACATAACGTTGATATAAAATTTAGAACGTGTACTGTGTTTTTCTGAGCTTCTAAACAGAACAAACGGCCACAAGTAGACAGATACTTGCAAAGAGAGAGATGAATAAGGAGAAGCGAGAGAGAGTAAGAGAGAGAGAGAGAGAGAGAGAGAGAAAGAGAGAGAGAGAGAGGATGGGAATAATCGCTCTGATTTTTTAAATTAAGATAATCTAGGTGGCATTTCGGTAGGGACGTCTACA
>BMAT01013095.1:120997-140030 GCA_019649035.1 Elysia marginata | reverse complement strand
TTTCATGGGCTGAGAGAACATCTAATGAAGAAGTATTGAGAAGAGCTGCCGTTAAGAAAGAAGCTGTTCACATAGTGAGAAAAAGACAACCGTCATTTGTTGACCATATATACAGAAAAGACGATTGAGAAAGGTTGGCGCTAAGAGGACGTGTACAGGGGAAGCGAGACAGGGGGCGGCAAAGAGTTACGTTCTTACACAGCCTAAACCAGGGTGTGACACAGGGGACCAGGTCAAAGACTGAATTCCTAAGATTGGCAGACGACAGAGAGGAATGGAGGCTCATGACCGCCGATGTCTGCAACAGACCTGGCACTTAGGAAGGAAGGAAGGAAGGATATTGACACAGAACAAAATGACACGGCCATGTTCAAAGCTGTCAAACTATTAAACCTAGATAGAAAATATGAGGCCATTAAAGTTGAAGACGAATCGGGAAAAACTGTAGCACACCCAAATGAAAAACTAAACATCGTCACAAACTTTTAGAGTAAATTTAAAAACTCAAATAAACCATTCATTGAGGCATTCTTCGGTGAGCCTAGAAAACTAAAAAAGCCAATAACAAAAGAAGAAGAAAGAAAAAGTTTAATTTACTGGTCTGCTGTTGCATTATTGGCAACTCAGTGGCGACACAGTTAGGTTGACTAACGAAGCTAAATTTCCCGAAAAGGAATAATTTAGTGTATAAACAAAAGAGCACAACGGGATGGAGAAATTTCCGTAAAACAGTGCGGCGTTATACATGGAGGTTAGCAACTACTCTAGAGAAGCAGGAAATGGCAGATCTATCAGGATGCAAAATAGAATGATGCATGGTTGAGAGGGATTGGGGAACATGCCAATTATTTTAATATGAAATGAGCACGATGAGACTGGATACAGGGGGTGTGAATGGAAGCAAAGTAATTATCATTTTCATAGCGTATTAGAAGTTCAAACTGAATTAGAACAAAATACAATTGAATGATTCTTAATGAAAAATGTATATTTACGTTAGACGTATTACTGATCTTATTATCTATCTCGTTTAACTTTTTAGTATGATAAGTAGAAAATAGACCTTATCCGGCCCTGTCAAAATTTATTGAGAAATGAGGAGGATAAGCATAGGCATAGTATTGCAATAACTGTCCCCACGCGGTTTTCGTATTTAGCCGATTAAGCTTACAAAAAAAAACGTGTACAAACTGTTAGTATTCGTACTTCGTGGGTTAAGACAAGGCTCGTCAAGAGTCTGATAAACTATGGTCTGTCCTGACATTTTAGGGTCTGGGTCATAGACTGAAAACAAATTTCACGGAAAGAATTTGTGCAGTGGTTCTACAGAGTATCATGGTCAAATGGACTGTTAGAAGAACAAAATCGACCCTTACTTTTCCAGACGTTACATGATATCACAAAACTATATTTAGATCTAAAGCTCGTGATCCCAATGATATTCCTGCCTGATCTCGATCTAATAATGGGTATGTTTCAGGACTAACCTTTTTGTGTGAAAAAATTCAAGAGATGGGCCGATTAGCGAACCATTCTGTTGGCGAAGTATTTTATTTGAATAATTCTAGTGCTGAATCTAAGCCTAAGACTTCACCATTATACCCAAAAGGGAACTACTCTTAATGAATTTTTTTAAGTTCGTGGGATAGCTCTGGAGCAGGGTTTATCCCCTCCTAAAGCGCGTGGGCTATCCTCAGTCATGTGAGCTGCGTATATTGCTACAAACTGTTGCTTGAATAATTATTGATTTAAAGAATTTCTTAACTAATCTAAACTATTAAATTAATTCTTTGCATCCTCAAAAAAAATGGATATAGCTATGTAGAGCAAACCTTTTCTTTTTGTTGTTGTTGTTGTTGTTTCTATTCGAAATAAAAACCGACTCTGACGTTAATTTCAAATAAAGAAATTTTTTAAGAAATGAAAAGCATTCAACAAAAAACTAATTTTTTTATGTCTGAGCAATCATTGCCGTTAATAACATTCATGGGCAGGTTGTTTCCCCTGAATATGGGAAATAACAGATTTACATTTTGAAACATGGCAGGCTATCAAATTCATGTCGTTCTTTTTTAAACGCCATGTTGCGGGGGTCTTTTTAATCGTGAATTTTCAGTAATTGCTGCTGGACTGTGCGCGTGTGTTTTTTTTTTTGTTTGTTGTTTTTTTTTTGTGCAGTTGTTGCTTCTTCACGACAGTCAAATGCGTTGCGTTTGCATACCAGAAGCAAGTATTTATCAATTTCTTGTTTGTTTTTCTTTGTCCTAATTGCATTTAGAGGAGATTGTTGCCAAAAGATTCATACAAGCTTATCAAGATAAGAGCAATTAATTGTTCCGTTTTTAATTTTTTTTTAATCTTAACGTGAAGGCTCAGGCTTGCATATTTGTTTTGCTCTTGCTTTCATTATTCCTTCACTAGTTTTGTAATGTCAGGAATTTGGAATACGTATCTTTTTGTTATTGTTGTTGTTGTTGTTGTTGTTCTTTCTTTCAATCATGTAACAAAAACCTGCATCTTTCTATCTCAAACAGAGACATCACGCGTAACTCGCTCAAAACTGTCGACAAGCGTGTGTTTTACGGTTTACCCAAGTTAAAAAATCTGTGAGTAGAAACTGTGTGTGTTTTCAAGGTGTAATAAATAAAATTTGTTAATTTTTGTTCATTTATGGCTCTTTGTTAAGTTATTAAATTTTTTCTTTTGTTCTGGCTGTCTGTATTCCTGTCGCTGTTTTTAACCCTCTTGGAGCAGGTGTTTATGGTTTACCTTAGTAGGAAACAAAATGTGTGTGTGAACTGTGTATTCTTAAAATGTTATCTGTTTATTGTTTTTGTCATCTTTGGCTCTTGCTTTGTCTCCTCTCCTTTCTGCCCCTGTTTCTGACTGTATTCTTGTTTGTTCATCTTTGTCATTCTGCCCCGTTTTTAGTCTTTCCGACCTCTCTCTCTTTCTCTCTCTCTCTCTCTCTCTCTCTCTCTCTCTCTCTCTCTCTCTCTCTCTCTCTTCTTTTCACGCGTCTTTCTGTGTTTTTCCTGGGGTTTTGGTCACTTTTTTTTCTTTTACATCGTTCTGAATTCCTATGATTTCATTCAATCTCGGCTTGCTGCGCAAATTAGGGATTGAGAAATGGAAAGCTTTCTTATTTTTGTTGATTTTTGTTTAATTTCTCCTTTTTGCAAGCAAAAAATAGTACGTCTTGCTGGGGGGAGGATGGAGGGAAGTTGAAACATATGAACAGACTACTAATCGTACCAAACTGACTTTTCTTTAAAATATTCAACTGAAGTTTCCCTTTTTGTTTCCACCATACACAGCATCACCGACGAATACCGTTTCTGTTGCTTAGCACCAGCGGTAGAGACCTGTCAGCCGGAACCCGACGAGTTCTCGTCTTGTGAAGACCTCATGTCCAACGGGATTCTCCGTATCGCCATCTGGGCGCAAGGCCTGGTCGCCTTGTTTGGCAACCTTGTGGTGGTCGTCTGGAGGTGTCGAGACCTGCAAGGACGAAAGGTTAGATTGCGGAAGATTGGAGCGACACATACTATGATACTTCAGAAATTTACACACACTATAAAGCGTCATGAAGCGCTTAAGAAACGTATCATTTGAGCGGAGATAGAAGGCGCTAGGGGCAAAGGGAGATGCTACAAAAATATAAAAGATTCGCTTGTAATTACTGCAATACAAGCAGTATGGTTAGCAGAAGATAGGAGGTCCGTCTTGCAAGATACATCTTCGGGATAGATCAGCTGTCGTAGAGAACCCTTCAGATGGACGACTTGTTTTTACAAATTTTAAATAACCTTTAAATCTTTTATATCAACATTCTATCTTAATCAATATTCTTGGAAACGAGCGCAAATGTAAAATCTCACTATTCACTTTAAGCTTTATCCATTGTCAGATTCCCAACATTTCACTTTTAAGTAGTGTTTTATTTCATACTATGATTAAATGGCATTGAAAATAGATTTTCTTTTTTTTTCATTGTCCCTATTATGATAATTAATAATTCGAGACTAAAAGAAACTATTAGACTTAAAAGATGGCGTGTGCAGATGTTTCATCTTACAGTTATTAGATTTTTTTAATTTCTTTTTGTTGTGTAGTCCTCAACACAGATTTACATGCCCCTTGAGAAAAAGTATATAATCACATGCTACTTTACTTTGCCATGGTTTCTGTAATTTCAGCTGCACAAATAAAAAAAATGATTCTGACCTTTTACGACCCGGAAATAGTCACGTGACTTTTGGGGTCAACAAACCGCATTGTGGCGGATTTTATTTGGGGTACTGTTTGGGATGTTGTTTAGGGTCACTTTTAACAGCCTTAGTTAGACTAGACTTAGATAATTTACAAAAAGGCACCAACTAAGTTTCCATCTTTGGAATCGAACCTTGGTTAGCTTTTCATAACATTTTATGAAATCACCACTTCTCTTGATACTTTCTAGGCCAGATTTCCTTCTCTAATCTTGCTTTGGGAGTGGGACTGGGTCAAACGGTGTTGACTGGTTTTCGTACATCTTTCGGTAGATCTAAATCTAGAACAGAATGACAGAAACGTTGTCACTCTAATTTTTCATCCCAAAATAATTATTTACAATGTGCTTTATAGCCGTGAAAGATATAATTCATTTGAGTATTTCTTTAACATGCAGAAGACTAGATCTAGATATGTATACGAGCTCAAGTACAAATTCTTCAGCCTAGCCTTAAGAGGCAAGGAAATTCAAGTGACATTATTTACATACATGTAGTATCTAACCAAAGCAGCACCCCAAAAGAAATCCACCATTACTTTTCATACCAACCAATGAAATGCTGCTTTTTTCTAGACCTATCGGCACTCGCGTAACATAAAATTAAAGTGGGAATAGCGGGAATCCGGAAAACATTATTGAATGGAAACCCCCGCTGACCCCAAGACCCACGTGACATTTTGGAGATAAAGGTCAAATTCATTAGTTTGATGTCTAGAAAAAAAAAAGTTCTGTATTCATGTTTAGATTTTAAATTATTGCCAGAGAGCACTGCATCCTGCTCTCTAAGACAGCTAGGACAGAAAGGTGCAGGCGGTCATTTGTGCGTAGCAGTATCCGTCTTCTCCAGTAGGCTATGCGCTGGGACAAACTATAATAAAAATCATCAACGACTATGAAAATAACTCTCAATCATTAAGATCATTATTGTGACTATTTAAAATGTATTTCATTAAGCAATAAGCGGAATGCATTATTTCGTGCTATAAAAATAAGATTATATACATAATTACATACGTTATATAGTGTTATGTATAAACCCAGTGTTGTCTGACGTAATCAATGCATTATGTATGTAACAATGTAATTTATGTAAAACTATGCTGATGCTGTCAAAACAAATTTCCATGAAAAGGGACAAATAAAATTATCTTATCTTATCTTATATTATCTTGCTTGAACGTCCAAGTGCGTTCATAATGTCATGCGCTGCGATTATAGTGCTTAGAAAATTTTTGCAACAAAAATTCGAAGGATGGTGGATTTTATGAATGATTTTTACGTTAGGCCTTCTTTGAAAAGGGCATCACGCTTTTACAGAGAGAGAAAGGAAGAGAGAGAGTCTCAGAGAGAGAGATAGAGAAAGAGTTATTTTACCGTTATCTCCACTAACATTCAACTTTAAACTAGATCTAAATCTAGGAGTGACTTGACAGATCGAGGTCCTGGCTGAATGGGAAAGAATGCCTTCATAGTTCTGTGATCCCTAGAACTGCATTGTTGAGTTATAATTTCTTGTTAGATCTATGTCAAATTGTAAAGCTATATGTCTAGAATCCAGGGCAAATGCAATTGAAGTCGGACATTTTTTTTTGTTGAGAAAATGCCATTCAAAGTTTCATTTATTCTTCTTCGTGTCTATAATTTAGTCTAACAACAATCCTCATATCATTTCACAAGATATTGATATAAAGAGGCGAAGCAAGGATCTTTGCCATGAAACTCTTTTTAAAGAATCTTAGTGGTGACATGGTATAAGCTATGTTTCTTTGAATGCTAAGACGGTGAATGCTGAAGCTACGATTAGATCTAGTCGAGTGTCCAATCATACACGTTTCGGTCACTTAACGTCTACCCCCAATCCACTTCTAATTAGTTTTCATGCCTCAAATCTGTCAATCATTTTCTTCTCCCGATTCTATTTTTCTCATAGGTGCATTCATTGCTTATCACTAACTTGGCAATGGGTGACTTCTTGATGGGGGTCTACCTCATCATCATTGCCATCGCTGACTCGCACTACAGGGGTGTCTACATGCTCTACGAGGGTGTCTGGAGGAGTAGTTACTTGTGCCACTTTGCTGGATTTGTCTCCACTTTTTCCTCAGGTGACTTTAATAAAATTTACTAACATAGAGAGGGACTTGCCCAACCTGTTACATGTAATTGGCCGAAAAGTGACCTTCAGCAATTACGACACTGAATTGGCACACAGAGCATGGGCCCTGAGGTTCAAACAGTAGAGGGCTTGACGGTTTTCGAATGAAAAATGTTTCAGAATTTAAAAAATTACTGTGCATAGAAGAAAAGCCTTTATAAAGTCCCCATTAGCATCTTTTCACGGTTATTTTAAGCAGCAGGCCAGATTTACCTATACAAAAATGGCGTGAAACTAGAAAAATCAAAATACCTCCCTAGTACATCAGCATGAACTAAATGAATTAATCTATAAATAACAATTTGAAGCACAGAGCAGGTGTTCACTTGTGTTGCCTGTAAAGTTCTTAAGTTCCTTGCAAAACACCACGCCGTTTCCTGCCGCTGTAGAGCCTTTACCGTTTTGAACGGGATAAATAAAGTGTAGCACTTCCGCTGTGAGGAAAAATAACTTTCTTTATCTATAATTTAATTTGGCTTTACGTGTTGTTGTTTTTTGTGTTGTTGTTTTTTTTTTTTTTTGGTTCAAAATGTGATATATTTAGAATCTGTATGAAAATGTGCAAAACTTAAGAAATGGTGACAGGCATAAAAAAACAAGAATACTGTGTAAAATTCTTCATATCGGCTGTTTTTGTTGTTGTTGTTGTAGCAGCTTTATTGAAAACAAATTAATGTTTGAAAGATAGGCTAGATGGATCGTGGTTTAAGTTAACTTTAGAATTTTGGGTTTGTCTAGTCCAATTTACTAATAAATCATCATTTAATATTAAATCATAGACACTCGTTGGTCATTACTTTTTCATAACTAGCTTACTTGGCATAGCAGCTGCATCCCTTCAAACATTTCTAACGGCCCCATTTATATTATTGCGAAATGTGTAGTAAATTTCTTCGAAACTTGCTCAGTATTACAACGGTGGTTTCCATTATTAATTTTCCTAACCTTATCTTACAACAGAGTTGTCTGTGCTCACTCTGACTGTGATAACGCTAGACCGGCTCATCTGTATCATCTTCCCACTACGCTTTGCCCGCCTCAGCTTGCGCAATGCCGTGAGGGTCATCTCCGCCGTCTGGCTGCTGGTCTTCATTCTTTCCATAGTGCCTTTAACTGGCATGGCTTATTTCCAGGTGAATTAATGTTTTTAAAAAAGACAGATGAAGAGTTTTTTGTGGCAGTGTTATAGTATCCGACAAGGAATTTTTTTTTCGTAATATGTTTTTTAACAAAATGCACGCAGCTTATATAAAGCTAAATATTGACTAAGTCTTTGATTGGCAATTAAGTTGGTTGAGTTACGTGAGGAAGATTTTAAACGTATAAATTCGCAGCTGTCTGCAATTAGTATAATTCGAACCTTGCACTTACAATAACTTTCTTAGGAGCGTATTAGCGACATGGTATAAGCTATGTTTCTCTAAGTGAGAAGGCGGTGGGTGCCGAAGCTATTATTGTCGAAGGTTCAAATTATACTTCAGGCATATTGAATTTTTTAGTTATCAGCCTTTAAATTCAAATATAGTTTTATAATTTTATAAACCATCTCAAGTGATTGCTATAATAGGATCTAGGAAGTATCTCAGGTAGTATAAAAGCTGGAGTGATCGTTTTTACAAATTCAAAAATTAAATACAGGTACTAATCTATCCATAAGGCAATAATAATTCTAATATACAAGTCTGGTTTGGTCGCCTCAAGGTTAGATTGTCAAAGTCACGATTCAACTATTCATAATTTAACAATCGCGTGACGCCCACAATTGGCCTCTGTTTGTCAGAATTTCTACGGGCGTTCAGGTGTGTGTCTGGCGCTTCACGTGACCCCAGCGCAACCTGCGGGCTGGGAATACTCCGTGACTGTGTTTCTCGTTCTCAACTTTCTCTCTTTCCTCATCATCGCGGCATCTTACATATGGATGTACCTTGTCGCTAAGAGGACACGGTCTGCAGGTGGGAAAAGGTTTTAAGACTTGATAAACAAATTAATTCAAAGGAATAATTCTTTTTAGAAACCGTATAGCTTACAAAACTATGATGTTGAATTTTCACGTCTAAAATAAAAAATAGGCCGAAACACAATCATTTTGTAATACATACATTATGCTTTTTAGTGCTGGTTATCTACCTTGTTGTCTTTTTGTAGTTACTATTTTTATTATTTATACTATTCTTTCAATAACTATCTTTATTGTTTATCTTATCTTTATAGTATAAGTATTAGTTTTATTTAATCCATCTACGTACCGCGTATTATAGCATTGTTATTTTTTCTATGAGTATGTACTCTACAAAAACGTTATCTATTATCACTTCACGAGTCGAATTTAAAAAGTGTTAGGCCTATATGTATCATCTCTAAACCCAGTTTAAAGCTTTAACACACTATCTAAAATATGTTACTTCCCAAAGAATAATAATTATTCTCTTTGCAAAGTAATCAATCTTACTCTCAAGTCTAGCTCGTACCCTCAAACCTAGCCCCCTCCCCCTCCCTTTTTTTCTCATTGTCTCTATCTCTAATCCTCTCCTTATGACCTAGTAGAAGAGCGTCAATCTGCTTATAAACCACTTCACAGCAGAGAGACTGCATTACTTAAAGTGACAACGGATCTATTAAATGCCACTGACGAGGGTCTGGTGTCAGTACTTGCTTTGCTTGACCTCTCAGCGGCATTTGATACCATAGACCATCATATACTGCTAGATAGACTAAAAACAACTTTTGGCATATCAGAAACTGCTTTGTGTTGGTTTAGCTCATATATTTCAAATAGACACCAGTCAGTTATAATTGAGAATGTAAAATCTGTACCAACCGTCATGAAGTACGGTGTCCCCCAGGGATCTGTATTAGGTCCAATTTTGTTTTCTTTGTACACACAGCCTCTCGGTAACCTCATTAAGAAATTTAATTTTTCTTTTCATAAGTATGCTGATGACACCCAGATTTATACTTCAGTAGACATGACTCAAATCAGTTCATCCCTTGAATCTCTTGATGAGTGTGTGAAAGCAATCTCCTCATGGATGGCAGCCAATGCTTTAAAATTAAATGAGGATAAAACTGAATTGACGATTGTTGGAACTCCATCAAAACTGAAATCTATTGATGTGTCAAAATTTAAACTGTGTGGCAATGAAATTTCTTTCTCTACCTGTGTAAAAAACCTTGGAGTAGTGATAGACAATAGTTTTACCATGAATGATCAAATTTCAAAGATTAGACGCTCTTGTTACCTAGAACTTCGAAAAATTGCCCACATTAGACCTTATCTTTAAGTTAAAGCAACAAATAAACTTATCTGTGCTTTTGTAACTTCAAAACTAGATTATTGCAATTCTTTAATGACTGGGATCTCTGAATCTAAAATTGCTAAATTACAGCAAGTTCAAAACAACGCTGCAAAATTGGTATATAGGAAGAAGAGAAGTGATCATGCTACACCTTTATTGAAAGAGTTGCATTGGCTACCAGTTAAACAGCGCATTGAGTATAAAGCAGCATCTATTGTATTTCAATGTTTAAATCTTCCAAATTATCCAACCTATTTGAGTACTATGTTTACACCTTACACTCCTACAAGGACTTTAAGATCAGAAAAGAAGAATTTGTTAGCCAAACCTAGAACAAAATTGAAAACCTACGGGGACAGAGCTTTTACTTTCCAGGGCCCAGATGTTTGGAACCGTCTACCCTTATTAGTCCAACAGTCCAAATCATTATCTAGGTTTAAATCAGTTCTGAAGACATACTTATTTAAAAAATGAACCGTTATAAGAAAGTTATTAGGAACCCTATATTTACAATTTTTCTTGTCCATGTTTTCTTGTATTTGATATATCTATCTATGTTTTTAAACTGATTTTTTTAAATTCAATTTCCAATTTTCTACGTTATCCATGTTTTTGAAAACTTGTATGAAAGAAACTGTGTAGCTTTTATTTTGTCAAGTGCTTTGAGACTTTAAATTATTGTAAAAAGCGCTATATAAATTTAGCTATTATTATTATTATTATTATCATCTCTACCCTTTGTACTATGTTTAAACCTAAAATAGAATAGCGATCTAACAACTAACAAAGTCATCATTTTACGATACTGAGCTTAAATATTTTGGCACCGTGGTGACGCTGGACAGTCCCATATGAACTGGGAATGAAGAAGTGCTCCCTTGCGACTCTTTAGAGCGGAGGGCTTAGTAATGCTCTAATAAACTAAAAACTTTACTTAAAGCATGCCTCCCACCTTTTAAAACCCCAAAATAAGTCAAAGATTTCTAACCACACATGAGTTTTAAGCGGAAGATTTTTTTGTCAATTTATCCTACCGTACAGCATGAACTTACATAAAAATGTTATCTAATCATCTAACCAAACCGGGTCACGAAAAAAATAGAAAGCACTGGGAAAAAATTATTCTCTTTGCTGGACAACAATACATACGAATACTTTAAAATGTTTCAGTACTACCTTCATCATAATTAGCATCACCGTCTATATCATTCGTCATTCATATATACAATTGATCTGTAATATCGTACTAGTATCCCTGTACTGTTATACTGTTATAAGAGCCAGTAATATCATAGTGGTATCTCTATATTGCTATAACCACCAATAACATAATAAAAGTATCTTTATACTGTTACACGAACCAGTAATATCATACAAGTATTATAATTCTGTTTCGACAGCTATAAGAATTATATCATTGTCCTGTTAAAACAACCAGTAAAATCATAGAATTTTTATTAACCTGTCATGGTAACCTGCAATATTAATGCACTGTTATAATCTCACACATAACCAGTTTTTTTTTCCATTGTGATTTTATCAAAATGCTGTTGAATATCATAGTAATAACATAACGCTGTAATAATAATTCAGTAATATCATGGCATAAATATTATTATCATGCTGTTGAAGGTAAATACGCTTGCGCAGTTATAATAACCAGAACCGGCGTAATATCATAGTAGTAATGGCATTACTCTTGTTGATCCAGTTATATCAAAGAAGTATTTCATTGTGCTGTAATAAAATTAACGGCAATATCATACTGTTATCGTCATGCTGTATTATCCATCACTATAACCAGGCAATATCATACTGTTATCTTCATGCTGTATTATCCATCACTAGTATAACCAGGCGATATCATACTGATGCCGTTATGCTGTATTATCCATCACTATAAACCAGGCAATATCATACTGATGCCGTTTTGCTGTATTATCCATCACTATGAATCAGGCAATATCATACTGTTATCGTCATGCTGTATTATCCATCACTATAACCAGGCAATATCATACTGTTATCGTCATGCTGTATTATCCATCAACAAATCAGGCAATATCATACTGATGCCGTTATGCTGTATTGTCCATCACTATAACCAGGCAATATCAAACTGTTATCTTCATGCTGTATTATCCATCACTATAACCAGGCAATATCTTACCGTTATCTTCATGCTGTATTATCCATCACTATAACCAGCTCGAGTCCCTGAGAGTAAGACTGAGGCTGCCATGGCTCGACGAATGACGTTTATAGTCGCGACAGACTTCGCGTGCTGGGTGCCTATCATTTTATTGGGATTTGCCTCACTCGGAGGAGTGAAGACCCCTAACGAAGTAAGTTAAGAGAGACTTACTTTTTACTAGAACATGTACTAATGTTTGTTTTGCAACACCTGAAAAATCTTGAAGAATTTTTTTTTGAAGTTTGTACTTGATTGGCTCAAGAAGTACCAAGCCATTACCGACTTGGGGCATTTTATTTTCAGACCACTACATTGGCGTTTTTTACCTGTAGATCTGATCAGACAACTTAAGGATTGACATCAAATTCACTTTCTTTATTTTTTTTTCAGAAGGCATAATGGTAAAGCAGTTTTCCCTTTCTTCTTATGGCTAAAACTAGAACTTGTTATATTTAGCTTTGTGTGCAAGCGAATTGCAGCGGTCATGCACACTGTCGGGCAGGTGGTGAGCTAATTTGATTGAAAATGCTTGACCGAATCAACCAATTTCTTAGGTGACTAGATCTGATACGAGTAGCGTAGAGGCGAGATTGTATAAGCTGTGTTTGTCTAAAGTGCACCATCGACGCAGGGGTCGGGTTGCGCGCCGCGCCAGGTTTTGCGAACCCGCATCCAAACTGCATCGTGGATGGGGAAATTGCATGAAAAAAGGGAGTTCCGGTGTCCTGGCTGCGAGCTGGGCAAGGCGATGAAAATATCAAGCAGAGACAGATATTTTTGCTGTGGCCGCCGGCGAGTCCCGCCGGAGCAAAAAATTATGACATAAAAATTCAAATATATCTAAAAAATTGTCCTGAAATCGTAATCCTGATGCAATTCTAATGTTGTTTGATACCAAACACGAACAAAATACTCCAATATAAAGAAGAAAAAGAATTAAAGAATTTATTGAGATGCACCTAGCCCTATTAATAGCCTCACTCAGCGCCTTGGAAACTTAGGGGATTCCTCATGCCCAGCGTCCGGATTGCAGCATGGGTGATGACACGTGCCAGCTACGCCAGGCGATGAAAATATCAGATATTTTTGCTGTGGCCGCAGGCGAGTCCCGCCAGAGCAAAAAATTATAATATCAAAATTCAAATATATCTAAAAAATCGTCCTGAAATCGTAATCCTGATGCAATTCTAATGTTGTTTGATACCAAACCTGAATAAAATATTCCAACATATAGCCGAAAAACAATTAATCAATTTATTGAGGATTGCGTAGTCTATTAATAGCTTCACTGAGCGTGTTTGGTTTTCCCCACTGTATCTAGCTTTCGGTGTCTTTTTTTTTAACGGTTAGCTGGGGAAAAAAGCTGACTTGAACAGTTTTGGGCTAGTTCAATGCATCAGATTACAAATTGACCAACACATCAAATTAACATTATTCTCTCAGTGTCGAAATCGTTCAACACAACACACTACAGCCTTTAAGCAGCAACACGTGAGTATGACGCGAACGTCTGTGGCGTCTATTTTTAGAAACTGGTTTCATTATTTTTATAGTTTCCTCAATCTGCTTTCCCGATTTTCACGTACGCGTAGTGCGACACGGTGCGTGTGCTAAAGGTCTCTAATGAAAAAATGGTGACGCAACCTTATATATTTAGGGGATTCCCCTGCCTCGATACAATTGGTGACACGGCCTTGGAAATTTAGGGGATTCCCCCAGCCCAGGTGCAACCCGCGTCCGAATTTAAGCGTGGATGGTGACAAGTGACCGCGCAATTTGAATGCGGGTTCGTATACCTGGCACGACGCGCAGCCCCACCCCTGCGTGGATGGTAAGCTTAAGTGGCAAGGCGGTGGGTGTCGCAGGTACTATAAGTCGAAGGTTCAAATCATACTAAAGGCAGACATTTGGGGCATTTCCACTGAAAGCCTACTTCTCTCCGGTGCTAATTTCATAATTTCAAAATCTCTCAATCATACATCTGGTACTGAAGCAGCAAAAAAAGACAGAGAGGTTGTGTGTGCGTTTGGGTGTGAGGACTGGGAGGGGGGGAGCTCATAGAATCTAATGATTTTTACCAGGTGAATCTTGATAAAATCAATATCCAATCAATACTAAGCTTAAAGAAAGGTTAATTTTGACACGGCGTAGGTCGATACAATGAAACGAATATGAAAGAAATCAAAACAGAGGTATTACAAGTGGTTGTTTGAAACCAAGAATTTAAATCTGTAGATAAAGGCTAGTGAGATTTCATTTAAAACATTGATAATCACAAGACCTGTTTTAAGGTAAAGAAAATATGTTTTTATTTACATTATAGTTTATATATACACGGGTTATCACGCATTTAGCCCCAAATTGTTGTTAGACTCGTGTTTCTTGGTATATACTGAACAGCCATAAACTTCAACAACTTCATGAGTAACAGGAGAAAAAATAATTTCATGTACCAAAGACACTAGGAGATACGACATTAGTCTTGAAATAAAAGTTTAGGACAGGCCTACAGTGAGGTTGCCATGTTACTTAAGACTGGGTCTATCACAGGCAATCATGGCAAAGAGCATATCGCCCCAAAAAATTCAAGGCGAGATTCGTGCTGCCGTCATTTTCACAAACGTACGATCTAAGGAGAGTTGTCTAGTCTTCTAGGTCTTTGCGCGTACAGGTATCTGAATGATGCATGTGTAATTATTCTTGAAGTCCCTTATCTTTTGTTTTTGGGTGAGTATCCTTATTTAGAATACTAATAGTCCCAGAATTTAAGGGGTGTTCACCTATCAGTTCTGAGAGAACGAGTAAAGAACTGACCTAATTCTCCATATGGTCACGTAATGGTTGGTAAAACACCAGTCCTTTCCGCCTTTCCTCTTGCCTATTATCTGGGTTGATTGCGCACCTCTTGAATGGCACTACGTAAAAATATAGCAACGTAAATGTAAACTTTAAGGTCCCTTTATACAAGGCGCGAATACCAACGCGTCTTTTTAGCGTTTCAGCCATTCAAATAGAGTGCGAACACGAATGTAAAATAAACGTCGATCTTTTGAGGCGGAGCGCGTTTTGGTTTTTTTAAAAAGTCGATTCTTTTTCAAATTTCATTTTAGAATCATTTTCCTGGTTCCATTTTAGTGTGATTACACACAAACACAGGTATATTCTTTATTTCAGAAAATTCTCTGAATACAAAAATCGTATCCGTGTCTGACTCTGCCTGTGCCAAATTCTATTATCTTTGTACAAGTTATTGGTTGATACAAGAAAGCCGCTGCGGCGCTCTGAAAAATTCGCTGTGGGGGAAATCTCAGCGGTCGATGTGTTTGTTCGCGTCCGCGTTTGGGCTCTGTTTGAATGATTCCTCTATAACATGACAAACCATTTGTAACGAACTTAGAGATTGTTTTAGTTTTATTCCTTAGTCATGCTATGTACAGTGTAGGCCTAGATAAAATGCTTCGCTTGCTTTGTTAGTGGAATGTGTGGGCATTCGTGGATGTAACTTATGGTTTTCACATTACCTAACTCATTAAAATCTAGATTGATCGCCTATTGTTAATTGTGTAGGTCTAGGCTTCTGGATTTATCTAGATTTCCACCTTCCGGTTCATTTACATAATGTTTGATGACGTAGGAAGCATTACGTGCAACTTATTTTTAACTTGGCTTGTGATTAGGTGTCGCTGCCATATTAGGCCACGCCTTTCCCATCTTTCTTGTAAAGGGTGGAAAGTTCGAATGAAAGCTAGACCATGACATTGTGTTCTAGAAATGCTTATAAATAGAGCTCGCGTGGTTGATAAAAGAGGGAGAGGATAGAATACTGGAGCAGTTTTGTGCAAAAGTTAGATCTACGATTTGTTTATGCTGGACACTGGCAATTTCACTGTTACTATTTTCGACTACTGCTGGATGTAAATACTACAGACTTTAAGCAGCAACTCGTGAGTATGACGCGAACGTCTGTGGGTCTATTTTTAGAAACTGGTTTCATTATTTTTATAGTTTCTCGGTCTGCTTTCCCGATTTTCACGTACGCGTAGTGAGACACGGTGCGTGTGCTAAAGGTCTCTACTGTTTCGTGTTGACTTCTTCGTTTTGAGTTGTATAAACTCTTTTTCTACGTTCTTCACACGACTTTTCACGTTTTCAAGATTTTCAAAGAACTCACAAGTCTCGCATCAGGAATTTCATTCGTTTACTCGCTTATTATTTCTGGTGTTTGTGACACCATTCCACGACGGAAAACCCCGTTTGCGCTCTTTATAAGCGGACCCTTTGACTTAGAGCATATTTGGTTCCCAAAATTGTACCGATAGCAATGATCGTGTGGTAGATAGAGGTCAGTCACATTGAATGCAAATCATAAGTACCATTTTTGGAATTCTTCGTAAAGACAGTGAGAACAATAACTGTTTACTTTTGTTTTGTTATGTGCTCTGGCTTCAGGTGTACGCGTGGGTTGCCGTGGTGTTCCTGCCAGTGAACTCTGCCCTCAACCCCGTGCTGTACACACTCTCTACGGCGCCTTTCGTGCTCAACATGCAGAAGAGGGTGCGCGGGTTCCGCAAATCGTTCATGACGTCACAGCACGAAACTAAACAGAGCTATCTTGGTAAGTGGATGTTTTCACGCAGACGTCACAGAAAGATACTAAACAGAGCTTTGTTGGTAAGTGGATGTTTTCACGCAGACGTCACAGTAAGAAACTAAACAGAGCTATCTTAGTAAGTGGAAGTTTTCACGGAGACGTCACAGTAAGAAACTTAACAAAGCTATCTTGCTAAGTGAATGTTTCCACGCATACGTCACAGCACGAAACTAAACAGAGCTATCTTGATAAGTGTATGTTATCGCACACTAAAGGCAACACTTCGACTCCAGTCAGGTACAGATCGGTGGAGAAGAGAGAAATGAGGTCGGTAGTCTTGAGTTCAAAGAAAACAAGTAGGCCTAATAAAATGATCTTTGTTCAAATTCTTTAAACTAGACTACTTGCAGATGCGACTTCGTTTTTGCCGCGGTTTCATTGAATTGGGCATTTTTTTATATGACACAGTGATAGTCGCAATTTTAAAGAACAGCTCTATTAACCCTGTGTGGGTTTTTTTTTCTCTCCACAGAACAGCGAACAGCTCTTTCAGTAGAGTCAGATAGAAGACATCCCCTGGTCAGCGATTCAGACCATCCTATCAAAATGAGAAAGCTGCGCATCCTTGTGAGAGGCCAATCAAGTGAGACAGGAAGTAGCGTCTGAGTTCAGCGTCTTGTTGAGTAGACGATCTTAGAAAACACGGGTTCAACGTGTTTGCGCAATTATGTCACAAACTGACAGCCTCTACTTGTGGAAAGTTGGAATGATCGTTTCGGAAATCAGTTGTTTTAGTTTAAGCCGTGTGGTGGCCAAGGAAAATCATGGTGAGGCCATTAATATGACCTTTAATCTTTTTATTTACATTTAGATACAATGATTTTTTCAATAATTAAAGCACTTTAGTTTTAAAGCCCGTTTCACATGACGCGCATCCCGTACGGAAGACTTCAGGCGGTCTATCTGGACCGGAGCCTTGAAAAAAAATTATATCCAGATATAATTCTTATGGGGCCTGTCACAAACACACAGTCCATTGGGAATGTCACATAGAAAGCAAAAATTATGATCATTTCGTGCGGGGCATGCGTCATGCGAAATGACTTGAACAAAATCAAATCGGTTATTTTTCAACTATTTTTTTTTCAAAATACGGTACCCTTGAAAAATTGCTTTACTTATCACATTTGGAGTCTTTAACGGAATTAAAATAAGTATTAAATTCATTTTAAAAAACCTACACACTGTCATTTGCATTTCGAGCAAAGGAACTTTAGGGTAGCCATGTACTGGCATGTGAAATCTAAAAACTTGCTCATCAAAGTTTTTAGTAATTGATGAATATTTGGAGTAAAGTCACGGGGTTTGAATATATTTTGGTTACCACTTTTGAAGACTATTTTGTCATATCATTTAGTGAAATGAAACAAATTTAAACTTTAAACTTGGATCTGGAACTCGTTTTATACTTTAGGCCATAACGGTACACGTACAATCATGGATTTCATTTTTTTTTTCAATTTCTAGCTCATGAAATCTGACATCAGTCCAGTGCGAATTTACGGTGAATATGCCTGGACCACTGCTTGAATTTATTTCAAACTTTAAACAATGCGTACTTACAGGTTAATCAATACACTGCCTTTAACAAGGTGATAGTGTCTAACTTGAAATATTTTTTTCTCGATAAATGATCTGTTGCTATACCTGCGGCAACCCTACGCCATTACAAGTCATGCTCTTAGTCCGGGGCAATTCCGCATCGTGCTAACTCAGGTAGTAGTAAAAGCGGAATAAACATGTGAATTTTGTTTTGGTTTTTGTTGTTGTTGTTTTTACCTACATTTGTTTTTATTAGAAATGCTTCGTTCAATATAGGCGTGAGCTGCTTACACAGGTGTAGAATTGCTGCGGGTCACACACCGAGCTCTCTTAATGGGCTATGTCTGTATTTACTTTCAAGTTTAAATTGTGGAATTGGAAAAACTAGACTGCTGTGCTTCGAGAAAGATCAGTCGCCAAAGATATTTCAGATTGTTTAAGTTAAAAATATAATGTTGAGGAAATTTAACCAAAACAAAGTATTTATTCATGGCTCAAAATGCATTGTCCTTGTATATTTAATTTGGTTGGCAATTTTACATGAAACAAACTCGATTGATCAGGTCATTGTCATAACTTTTGATAAAGTTTAAAAAAAAAAGAAGTTGTCATAGACCACTGATTGTGGACTGGACTTAAAGAACATACATGAACACGCACAACAAAGAAACGAGTAACAACTGGTCAAAATTTAACCATTTAATAACATAACACTTAATTCATTTTACAAATAAAATATATGTACATAAATACGGGTATAACAGTTACTTTCCCAGCCACTAAGGCTACGAATTAATCAAAAGATAGCCACCAAGGCTACAAGGCACACAAATGAAAACGTGCGTAAATATGACTCTGAAGTTGCATATATTCCAAAGTGCCACTAAGGCTTGAAATCAATCTTAGTCCTTCACACCACACA